>CM022299.1:148524405-148678069 GCA_011799875.1 Thinopyrum elongatum
GGATATGCAAGATATCACAAATAGTTGTCTGGAGACTTGCGTTTGGGACAGATGCTGGCATCGCATACGCTTAGTTATGCAAAAAGTATGCATTGCTACTCCCTATCCCCGGTGGTTTCTGAGTCATGTGGGCAGGACCCCCCTATCGCACACACTGGCAAGGCGACGATTTAAAATGTCATCGTGGAAAGGGGTTAAAACCCGTTTTTATAGCAGCTCGCTGTACCAGTGAATGGTGGTTGAGCCACAAATACTATGTCAGTTATATGATCATGCAAATCAATGTGACGATGAAGATGTATGTCATACTAACGGAACGGTGGAAGTTGCATGGCAATATATCTTGAAATGCCATGATATGTAGGTATGGTGGCTGTTTGAGGAAGATATAAGGAGGCTTATGTGTGATAGAGCGTATCATATCACAGGGTTTGGATGCACCAATGAAGTTTGCACCGAGTCTCGAGGTGAGAAAGGGCAATGCAGGGTACCGAAGAGGCTAGCAAATTGTGGAAAGGTGAGAGTGCGTATAATCCATGGACTCACATTAGTCATAAAGAACTCATATACTTATTGCGAAACTTTATTAGCCCACGAAGCAAAGTATTAGTATGCATGCCCCTAGGGGGATAGATTGGTAGGAAAATACCATCGCTCGTCCACGATCGCCACTCATAAGGAAGGTAATCAATAAAAAATCATGCTCCAACTTCTTAGCATAACGAGAGACTGTATGTGCATGCTTCAGGAATCACAAAACTTAACACCAATATTCTGACTAAACCATAATCTTTCACTAGTACCTCCCACATATTACTATCTCTATATCGCAAAACTATTGCAAGGAATCAAACTTATCATATTCAGTGATGTACATGAAAGTTTTTATTATATCCCTCTTGAATAACTATCATATTAGGACCAATTTCATAACCCGTGCATATTGCCGTTGCCATTTATTAGACTCTTAAAAAGATATAAGTGAAGCATGAGAGTGCAACTATTTCTTTAAAATATAACCACCGCCATGTTTTAAAGGATATAAGTGAAGCACTAGAGCAACTGCCTAGCTCAAACGATATAATTGAAGCACATAGAGTATTCTAACAAATCACGAATAAATGTGTGTACCTCTCAAAAGGTGTGTGCAACAAATAATGATTGTGGCAAACTAAAAAGCAAAAAAGCGAAGACTACTATAATACATGACGCTCCAAGCAAAACTCATATAATGTGATGAATGAAAATATAGCTCCAAGTAATATACAGATGGATTGTACACAAAAGAGGCGATGCCATACGGGGCATCCCCAAGATTAGATGCTTGGTTCTCCTTGAATATTACTTAGGGTGCCATGTTGCCTTGCTGTCTCCTCGTTTGCCTTCTGGTCTCCTCCAGAAGCTTCTAGGGCCTGTCTTGTCCCAAAAAAAATCGCCAAAAGTTTTGTAGCGTTTGGACTCTGTTTGGTACTGATTTCCTGGAAAACCAAAAACAAGCAAAAAAACAACAACTAGCACTAGGCACTAGGTTAATATGTTAGTGCTAGAAAATGATAAAAATAGCATATAATTGCATATAAACATCCAAGATTGATACTATAATAGCATGGAACAATAAAAATTATAGATACGTTTGAGACGTATTAGCATTTTCTTAATTGCGTCAACTTTAGCTTTATCTACCTCAATGCCTCTTTCAGAAATTTTATGAGTGATGACTATAACTTCATTCACCATAAAGTGGCACTTCTTCCAATTCAAGACAATTTTAGTCTCTTCACATCGCTGCAAAAATTTGTCAAGATTGCTCAAGGAGTCATCAAAAGATGTTTTGTATATGGAAAAGTCATCCATGAATACCTCAACAATTTTTTGACATAAATCAGAGAATATAGCAGTGATGCGTCTTTGAAAGGTAGCAGGTGCATTACATAAACCAAAAGGCATGCGTCCATAAGTATAAGTTCAATAAGGACAAGTAAAAGTATTTTTCTGTTGATGCTCTTGTAATACATGTATTTGAGAAAAGCCAGAATAGCCATCTAGAAAGGAAAAGTATGTGTGCTTTGACAATCTTTCTAACATTTGATCAATGAAAGGCAACGAGTAATGATCTTTTCTAGTTACTTTATTTAATTTCCTAAAATTAATTACCATCCTATAACCGATCACAATTCTTTGTGGGATAAGTTCATTTTTATCATTAGGAACAATAGTGATGCCACCTTTCTTAGGGACGCAATGAACCGGGCTTACCCATCTACTATCAGCTATAGGATAAATTATACCTGCCTCTAGAAGCTTTAATATCTCAGTTCTTACCACATCCTTCATTTTAGAATCTAAACGACATTGATGATCGACAATTGGCTTAGCACCGGGTTCCATATTGATCTTGTGTTGACATAAGGTAGGGCTAATGCCCTTGAGATCATCAAGAGTATATCCAATTGCAGCATGGTGCTTCCTTAAAAGTTCTCAATAACCTATTTTCTTCATGCACTCAAAGGTTAGCATTGATAATGACATGATATATTTTATTTTCATCTAAATAAGCATATTTCAATGTATTCGGGAATTTCTTTAATTCAACACAGGATCAATCTGAGATGGAAGAGGGTCTCCCAAATTTTCTGTTGGAAATATGCCCTAGAGGCAATAATAAAATGGTTATTATTATATTTCCTTGTTCATGCTATAATTGTATTAACCGGAAACCGTAATACATGTGTGAATACATAGACCACAACATGTCCCTAGTGAGCCTCTAGTTGACTAGCTCGTTGATCAAAAGATGGTTGTGGTTTCCTGACCACGGACATTGCATGTCGTTGATAACGGGATCACATCATTAGGAGAATGATGTGATGGACAAGACACAATCCTAAGCATAGCACAAGATCGTGTAGTTCGTTTGCTAGAGCTTTTCTAATGTCAAGTATTATTTCCTTAGACCATGAGATTGTTCAACTCCCGGATACCGTAGGAATGCTTTGGGTGTATCAGCGTCACAACATAACTGGGTGACCATAAAGGTGCACTACAGGTATCTTCGAAAGTGTATGTTGGGCTGGCATGAATCGAGACTGGGATTTGTCACTCCGTATGACGGAGAGGTATCTCTGGGCCCACTCGGTAATGCATCATCATAATGAGCTCAATGTGACTAAGGAGTTAGCCACGGGATCATGCGTTACGGAACAAGTAAAGAGACTTGCCGGTAACGAGATTGAACAAGGTATAGGGATACCGACGATTGAATCTCGGTCAAGTAACATACCGATGGACAAAGGGAATTGTATACGGGATTGATTGAATCCCCGACATCGTAGTTCATCCGATGAGATCATCATGGAACATGTGGGAGCCAATATGGGTATCCAGATCTCGCTATTGGTTATTGTCCGGAGAGGTGTCTCGGTCATGTCTGCATGGTTCCCGAACCCATAGGGTCTACACACTTAAGGTTCGGTGACGCTAGAGTTGTAATGGGAATTGTATGTGGTTACCGAAAGTTGTTCGGAGTCTCAGATGAGATCCCGGACATCACGAGGAGTTCCGGAATGGTCCGGAGTAAAGATTTATATATGGGAAGTCCTATTTTGGCCACCGGAAAATGTTCGAGATTTTTCGGTATTGCACCGGGAAGGTTCTAGAAGGTTCTGGAGTGGGGCCCACCTGCATGGGGGGACCCACATGAACGTGGGTATTTGGGGCAAGGCCCCACACCCCTGGTCAAGGCGCACCAAGATCCCCCCTTAGAAGGAATAAGATCATATCCCGAAGGGATAAGATCAAGATCCCTAAAAAGGGGGGATAACAATCGGTGGGGAAGGGAAAGGATGGGATTTCTTTCCTCCCACCTTTGCAACCGCCCCAATGGACTTGGAGGGCAAGAAACCAGCCCCCTCCACCCCTATATATAGTGGGGAGGTGCATGGGAGCTGCAACCCTTCCCCTGGCGCAGCCCTTCCCCCCTCCAACTCCTCCTCCTCCGTAGTGCTTGGTGAAGCCTTGCCGGAGAACCGCAAGCTCCACCACCATGCCGTCGTGCTCCCGGAGTTCTCCCTCAACTTCTCCTCTCCCCTTGCTAGATCAAGAAGGACGAGACGTCCCCGGGCTGTACGTGTGTTGAACGCGGAGGCGCCGTCCGTTCGGCGCTTGGATCGGGTCTTCCGCGATTTGAATCGCCGCGAGTACGACTCCATCAACTGCGTTCTTGTAACGCTTCCGCTTAGCGATCTTCAAGGGTATGAAGATGCACTCCCTCTCACTTGTTGATAGCATCTCCTAGATTGATCTTGGTGACACGTAGGAATTTTTTTGAATTATTACTACGTTCCCCAACATTTTCAACATGCAAATTATGTTTAAGATAGGGTTGCATACATAATATTTCATCTATTTCATTTCTTTTATTCATATGCATATCATTTTCATGGTCTAGCAGATATTGTTCTAATGGATCAGTAGGAAGCACAAGAATAGAAGCAAGACCAATAATATCATCTTTACTGGGTGGTTCTTTATCATGTGGTTTTCTATTAAATTTGGCAAAATTAAAATCCTGGCATATATCACCAAACTTGATATTGACCTTTTCCTTAACACGCTCAATTTCAACATTAATGGTACTTAAGAAAGTTCTACCAATTATGATGGGACAGAAATCATCTTGTGGTGATCCAAGCACTAGAAAATCGGTAGGGTATTTAATCTTACCACACAAGACTTCAACATCTCTAATGATCCCAAGCGGTGAAACAGTGTCTCTATTTGCAAGTTTAATAGTAACATCAATATCTTCTATCTCAGCGGGTGCAATATCATGCATAACTTCTTGATATAAAGAAAATGGAATAACACTTATGCTAGCGCCCATATCACATAAACCATGATAACATGATCTTCAATCTTAACGGAAACAATAGGCATGCCAATAATCGGTTTACTCTTATCTAGCTTATCTTGTTCAGTATTAACTAGTTTATCGATCCTGGTTGCTTCATTACAAAAATAAATGATATCACCATTAATATTATCAACTAAGAGATCCTTAACCATTGCAATATTAGGGTCCACTTTAATTTCTTCAGAAGGTTTAGGTGCCCTAATATTACTCTTATGAATCACAGTTGTAGCCTTAGCATGTTTCTTAATCCTAACAGGAGAAGGGGGTTTCTCAATATAAGTAGAAGGTACAACAGGATTTGAAGTATAAGTAATTGTTTTGATTTTAGCTATGATAGGTTCCTCACAAATTTCTTCAATGGGAGGATGAAATTTAAACAACTTCTCCTTAGGGAGATCAACACGAGTAGCAATTGATTCATAGAACATAGCTACTATTTCAGAGTCATGTCCATAATTTTCACTAAGCCCATGAAAAACATCTGTTTCTATAAAATATTTAACGCAATCAAATTGAAGATTTATAGTTGCATTTAATTCTTTCAATAAGATCTCATTTGAATTCAATAGTCCGATTCATGAAGGAATCAGCAGAACAAGTATCAAATCTTGTTTTGTCTTCATGAGAAAGCCGAGCATAAAAGTTTTGCATAATCATTTCTCTCGAGAGCTCATGATTGGGGCATGTGTGCATCATGTATTTAAGCCTCCCCCAATCTTGAGCGATACTTTATCCTTCACGAGGACAATATATATATATATGTGTGTGTGTGTGTGTGTGTAATTCTGATCATGATGAACCAAGTGCATAGGATAATTTTTTTGATGGAATTCCAGCTTCAACCGGTTCCAATCCCTTGATCCCGTGTCATCCAATAGCCTGTACCAAGATAATGCCTTTCCCATCAAAGATAAAGGAATACTTTCTTCTTGACTCCATCCTTTGACAAACTGGCAAGCTTAAACAATCCACAAATTTCATCTATATAGATTACGTGCATATCAGGAAGTATTGTTCCATCTCCTATATAGGGATTAGCAAGCAATTTCTCCATAATACCCGAAGAAATTTCATAGTAAAATTTTTCAGTAGGTTCAGTAAGTTTAGGAGTGGATCTTAACACTTCCGTTCAAGGTGAGGATACCCCGAACAAGCCTATCAAAGGATTATTTTCCATAGTGACAAGTGAAGATAAAATTCAGCACGTAATAAAAATGTTTCCTTACCAAATTCCACTTGTCAGAAGTGCTTCACTCCCCGGCAACGACGCCAGAAAAGAGTCTTGATGACCAACAAGTATAGCAGATCAATCTTAGTCCTTTCAATAAGTAAGAGTGTCGAACCCAACAAGGAGTAGAAGGAATTGACAAGCGGCTTTCATCAAGGTACTCTCTGCAAGCACTGTAAATAGTAGTAACAGATAGTTTAATAGTATGGTAGTTCATGACAAGTAGCAAGTTAAAAAAGTAACAAAGGTGTAGCAAGGTAGCCTAGTCCTTTTTATAGAAAAATACAAGCTGAAAGTACTTCTTATAATGAGCAAAGCGTTCTTGAGGACACATGGGAATATTGTCTAGTTAACTTTCATCATGTTTTAGTTGATTTGCGTTGACTACTTTGATAATTTGTTATGTGGGTGGACCAGTGCTAGGGTGATGGTCTTACTTGAACAAGCAACCCACTTATGGTTGCCCCCTCTCGTAAGCATCCACAACTATGAAAGAAGAATTAAGATAAATCTGATCATAGCATGAAACTTGTGGATCCAAATCAGCCCCTTACAGAATAATGCATAAAGTAGGTGTCGGTACTAAAATTGGCAGATCTCGGGTGGGGGGGGGGGTCCCGAGATGTGGATCTTGGATCGATGGTGAACAAGAGACAAAGGGGATGACATTTACCCAGGTTCAGGCCTTCTCAAAGAGGTAAAACCCTACGTCATGCTTGATTATATATATGATGGGGTATCGAGTATGGGTTGATCTACCTCGAGATCGTATGTTGTGTTCTAAACCCTAAGGCTAGTAATTGTGATTCTATCTCTACGGATCAAACCCACTGGCTTATATAGGCACCAGGGGTATCTAGGGTTACACAAGGTCGGTTGCCAACTAGGGATAATCATGCTGATAGGTGAAGTAGTCCTTGAAGTACATGCCAAGTATTCGGCTGAGTCTGTCTTGGTCACATCTGAGTTCGAGGCTTCAGGAGTCCTTCCTTGTGAGATCGGTGGGCCATAAGCTCGGCCCATGGACTATGGGCCAACTAGGTTGGTACCCCTTTGTCGAGGACACCGTCAATAGCCCCTCGACCTGTCTTCGAAGCCAGGGACAGTAATCTTCTTCAGACGAATGTCTTTGGCTCGACATGCGAGTTCCTCTTATCCTTCTTCATCTCGGGCTTCGTAACATGTCCTTGGACCCCACCTTTCAAGGGGACGTGGTTTTCACAGCCCGAGTACTTCTGAAAGTGCAACTAATCCCTGGGTGGTTTCGGTAATTTATAACAACATATAGCTCATTGAACTAATATCCACTCAAGTTTAATATTTTAGAAAGTTCAATGGATGGCATGGCATGGACTAGAAATGTGGACCCCTCAAAATGCTAAGGACACATATTGGCAAAAGCTCAAGACTCTTCATTTCATTTTTAGTGATCTAAGATCACATTGAGTCCATAGGAAAGCCATTACTATTAAAAGGGGAGGATGTGTTGCTTAATGGCTTGCTTGCTCAAATGCTTAGTGATATTGCTCCAAAAACCTCAACCACTTTCTCATTCCAAATATGTCAAAACCATAAACTCCAACTTGGCCCCACCGATTCATTCTATCCGGAGCCACCGAGTTCATATGACATAGCCATTGCCAGAAACCCTAATAGTTCGGTCACACCGATACGGATCTCGGTCTCACCGAGATGGCCTTGCAAACTCTCTGTTGCATGTTGCAATTATTTCGATCTCACCTAAATTGTGATCGGTTTCACCGAGATGGCTTGACCAACTCTCTGTTGCTCAATTTCTTCACTTCGGTCTCACCGAGTCGATGCAATCGGCGCCACTGAGATGAGGTTTTCCCTAAGCCCTAGCACATCAGACCATCGAGTTGTTCTAGTCAGTCCCACCGAGATTCCTAACGTTCACATTTTGAACTAAATCGGTCTTACCGAGTTCACCTATTCGGTCTGACCGAGTTGGGTCAAATGTGTGTAACGGTTGGATTTTGTGTAGAGGCTATATATACCCCTCCACCCCTTCTCCATTTGTGAGAGAGCCATCAGAACATGCCTACACTTCCAGCATACATTTTCTAAGAGAGAACCACCTACTCATGTGTTGAGATCAAGATATACCAATCCTACCACAAGAATCTTGATTTCTAGCCTTCCCCAAGTTGCTTTCCACTCAAATCATCTTTCCACCATATCCAAATTTGTGTGGGAGAGAGAGTTGAGTGTTCGAGAGACTATAATTTGAAGCACAAGAGCAAGGAGTTCATCATCAACACAACATCTATTACCTTTTGGAGAGTGGTGTCTCCTAGATTGGTTAGGTGTCGCTTGGGAGCCTCCATCAAGTTGTGGAGTTGAATCAAGAAGTTTGTAAGGGCAAGGAGATCGCCTACTTCGTGAAGATCTACTTGAGTGAGGGAAGTCCTTCATGGGCGATGGCCATGGTGGGATTGACAAGGTTGCTTCTTCGTGGACCCTTCGTGGGGGGAGCCCTCCATGGAGTCGCGCAACTATTACCCTTCATGGGTTGAAGTCTCCATCAACATGGAAGTACGATAGCACCACCTATCGGAATCACACCAAAAATCTTCGTGTCTTCATTGCGTTTGCACTCTCCAAACCCTTCCCTTTACCTTCATATAGAATGTTTTACTTTCCACTGCTACACTCTTAGAATTTCATGTTTAGGTTGATTGCTTGACTTCTGCTAATTTCTAAAATCTACCCACAACTAAAATTGGGAAAAGGTTAGATTTTTATTTTGGTCAAGTAGTCTAATCACCCCCCTCTAGACCTACTTTCGATCCTACAAGTGGTATCAGAGCTTTGGTCTCCATTTACCTTTATTTCCATAGCTTTGGTGATCATAGCCTTGGTTTCACAACCTAGGAGAGTATGGCGTCTAGCGAGGGAATTATCATCGTAGAGGTCCTTACTTTGATGGTACTAATTTTGCTAGTTGGAAGCATAAGATGAAAATGCATATTCTTGGTCATAACCCCGCCGTTTGGGCTATTGTGTGAATTGGCTTGCAAGGTGATTTCTTCGAGGATGGAAAAGAACAGTATTGTGAAGCGTCCGTGGAAGAAATGAAGATGTTGCAATACAATGCTCAAGCTTGCGATATTGTGGCGCCCCCGACTTAATCGTGCACTAATCATACACGCAAACATGCACGATCAAGCACAGGGACTCACGGGAAGATATCACAACACAACTCTAACACAAATTAAACGGAGATCCACAATATTACAGACCAGGGATCCGAAGATCCGAATACATAAGTCAGTCATACAAATATTATCTGAGTACAAACATAGTTAGACAAGTTTTGCCTTAAGAAGGCTAGCACAAACAACGACTCTAGATCGAAAGGCGTTGGCCTCCTGCCTGGGAGCCTCCGATCCTACTCCTGGTCGGCTGGCTCGATCCAGTAGCACGTGCCCTCTGGACCCTCCTGGTAGTAAGCTCCTGAGGTGGCATCTGGCTCCGGGGCTCCATCGTCTGGTGTATCATCAAGTAGGAGAATATGGGGAAAAGAGAAAATAAAGCAACCGTGAGTACTCATCCGAAGTACTCAGCAAGCAAGAATCTATACTACATATGCAACATTGTCAATGGAGAAAGGCTGTATATGTGGACTAGGCTGCAGAAATGCCAGAATAGAGAGAAGGCCTAGTCCTATCGAAGACTAGCATCTTCATGAAGCCATCATCTTGCAGCAGTAGAAGAGAGTAGAATAGCATTTTATTTTAGCAAACATGTTGAAGTATAGCTCAAAGATCCTTCCTCGACTCCCAGCGAGAAAGCGATCCCAAAGCTTCAATTATGAAACAAGTATCCAGTTCAAGTAGTAGATTGGGATACACAAACTGAGCGTCCTTTACCGTAGGACCGGCTATCGATAGATTATTCATCCCTGTAGGGGTGCACTACTGTTACCCAACACGCTCGATCAACTCTGGCCGGACACACTTGCTGGGTAATGCCCGTCCTCGGAAGATCAACACGAAGCAATGCTCTACCTAGGCTCGGCCGAGAGGTCAGCACTCCGGACTAACCTATGCACCCAGAGGTCTTGGGCCATCGCCCTGGGCACCCTGCGCGTTGCGAGACTGGCCGGGGTGCAGGTGCGACACTGAACTCGTCAGTGAAGTATCCAACCCAATCCCGACAATCAGCCCGCACGGTGAATCAGGACGTCTGACGAGCTTTCTGGAGAAACATACATCGCAGAGGGCCCTATAACCAAAATCCCGCGTGGTGGTAGTGCGTATAGGGCACGTCGACCGACTTAGATCACACACCCAAATCCAATAGGCTCATTTAGTATCACGCGGAGACAATCAGAGTCTTTGAAGCTTCGCCACAATATCACACTCGAGTGCCCTTCCGGCACACTCGACATCACAGATCCCCAGCGGGTACCCACCAGGGATGGACCCGCCTGTAACAAAGGTCAAAGTAACCGTGTGGTCATAACATCAAGGGGGAAACCCGAGGAATCACCCTCGGCAGATCCCACTCGACGAAATCATCAGGGCGAACGTATGATGCATCACCCTCGAGGTTCACCTGAAGGGTTGCACGACAGAGTCGTATCGAAAGTGGAGAAGGAGGAATCACCCTCGGTGACAACGACCGAACAGCTACACTGCAGAGTATTCATCAGGAGTGCGTTACGAGGTATCACCCTCGGCACTTGATAGTAACTATGCAGAGTCGTACAACTAAGGGGGGTGAGGTGATGTGTCGATCTCTGATCGATGATCACATTGATCGAGTCATCGACGATCAAGCAGGGGCAACAAGGGTAAAGTGGTGGGGGTCACTGATGGTTCACTACCAACCTATACTAAACAGTTTATCATAGGCAGGTAAGGTAACAATGAACAGGTTACAACAGCAGGCTATGCATCAGACTAGGAGCATACATTAATAGTAGCAAAAACTAATGCAAGCAGGAGAAATGGAATGGGTGATATCTGGATGCTCAAGGGAGGGGGGGGGCTTGCCTGGTTGCTCTGGCAAGAGAGAGGGGTCGTCAACGGGCTGCTTGTCTAGAGCGTAGTCGAACCCGGCTGCAGCGTCGTCGGTCTCGGCGTCTATCGAGAGAGAAGGAGGGGCTTGAGAAACAATAAATTTCATGGCAATAATGCAAACAATATGTATGACATGCCTAAATGATATGCGGGGGTGTTCTACTGCCTAACTAAATGATTTAGTTAATTTAGGAATTTATTCGGATTTATTCAATTAAAGTTGGGCACTATTCATTTATCGAAAACAGTCTAAAAGTTCAATGTTCATATAGCTAGGGGCATCTGACAGGAATATGGAGGACGTATTCGGCTTCGTATCGAAATTCTGAGCAAGTTTCATATATAAATTATTTTCATCGGAGTTACGGTTTATTTAATATGATTTTCTAAAGTTTTAAACATTATCTGAATATAATTCGAATTATCCAGAAGAGTGAATGATGACATCAGCATGAGGTCAATGTGACGTCAGCAGGTCAACTCTGGCTGACCAGAGTCAAACCTGACAAGTGGGGCCCACATGTCATACACTGTGGCTTTAACAGAGAGGTTAAATTAACTAATTGGGTTAATTAACAGGTGGGACCCAGTAGTCAGTGACTGATTAGGATTTTAATTATTTTTATTAACCGGTCAGGCTCTTTCGAACGAGCAGACGACGGCGGAGCGATCTAGGGTGACGGCGGGGGGCTGCGGTGGTCGGTAGCGTCGACGGCGAGCAACGAGGCGGACGCCGGAGTTCGTCCATCGTCGGGTTCGGGGCTACGGCACGAATGCGAGCAAACGGAGCAGCTAAGCGAGGCCTACGCGATGCGGCAAATGCAACGGAGGCACGTACGGGACCAAATGGTCGCCGTGGCCACGCCGGCGACGAGGCCAGGCGGCGGAGGGTGCGGCCTAACGCGGAGCGGTGGCTACGGTACGCTAGTGAGCTAATGGAGAGGAGGAGGAGGAGCAGGAGCTCACAGTGAGGCGTAGCCGTTCAGAGCGGGTGCGGGGAAGGCGTGGTGCAGCCGGAATCAAAGGCGAATGACAGCGGGGATCCGAGGAGGAAGAAGATGGCGCAGGGTCGATGCAGGGCTCCCGGGGCTCGGGCTCGTGGTCGAGGAGGACGGGCTCGACGCGGCGGAGCTCATGGACACTTCGGCGGGGCGAAAGGGTGGCGGTGGTCGCGCGGTTTAGTCGCGGCCGACCAGGGCGGCGCTCGGGTGAAGTGGGGGAGCGAGAGAGAGAGCAAACGGAGCAGCTAGGGTTCATCCGCGGGGTCGAGGGGCAGCCCTTGTAGGCGTCCGCGGCGCGCGGCGTGCGCTGTCGAGCAGGGGCGAGGGGGGGGTCCGGTGCGCCCGTGCGTGCGCGTTCGACAGCGGGGGCGCGGGTGAGCAGTGAGGTAGGGGATGGCGCTAGGTGGGCTGGGCCGCGCTGTAGCAGTAGGCTTAAGTGCACAGTAGCTTGTTTAGGCCTTTTCCTTTTTCTCTTTTTCTGTCTCTTTTCTTTTCTGTTAGCTAATTGTTTGGGCACCAAATGAATTTTGTAAAAAGTGTGACCTAGTCCATAAATATCAGTGCATTATACCCTAACACCAAAAACTAGTTTGGGCAAAACATCATTTCATACTTGATTTAGATTAATTAAAAGGTTATTAAATATTATTTTCAGCCACTGTTAGAGGAGGTTTGGGTTACCTAATTAATTTAGTAACTGTTGGTTACAATTTTAGAATTGTCTCTGTAATATTTGTTATTTATTGAACATTTTAGTTTCTATGTTGAACAACTTTTATTTTCCACTTTCATTTAAATTTGAACTTTGACTTAGGAGTTGAAATGCAATATGATCCTAATGATGACTATGCACTGTTAAACTTGCTGACTTGTCATTATCAAAAGTGATTACTGTGGCTAATGACATTGGGTGTTATAGATATTCTCTTCAGTGGATTGTGCCCCGAAGAATTCAACGAAATCAGCCACCTTGAGAATGCAAAGGAAATTTGGGATACTTTGGTTGATATGCACGAAGGTACCGAGTCTGTCAAGGAATCCAAATTGGATGTGCTTCAAAGTCAACTTGACAAGTTCAAGATGAAGGATGGTGAAGGAGTTGCTGAGATGTACTCTAGGCTTGCTCTCATCACAAATGAGATTGCCGGCTTAGGAAGCGAAGAGATGACTGGTACGTCCATTTTGCATCATGCTTTTATATTGATATTTATTGCATTATGGGCGATTATTACTTATTTTGGTACAATACTTATGCCTTTTCTCTCTTATTTTACAAGGTTTACATGAAGAAGGGAGAATGCCGGCAGCTGAAATTCTGGACTAGAAAGGAGCAAATCCTAGAGACCTATTCTGAACAACTCCAAAAGTCCTGAAAATTTACGGAGAATTATTTTGGAATATATAAAAAATATTGGGCGAAGAAAATACCAGAGGGGACCCACCAGGCAACCACAAGGGTGGGGGCGCGCCCTTCCCCCTGGGCGCGCCCCCCTACCTTGTGGCCCACCTGGAAGGCCCCCGGTGCCCATCTTCTGCTATATGGTGTCTTTTGACCTGAAAAAAATCAAGAAGAAGTTTCCGGCACAAAGCGCTGCCGTCTCGAGGCAGAACCTGGGCAGAAGCAATCTAGGACTCCGGCGGAGCTGTTCTGCTGGGGAAACTTCCCTCCCGGAGGGGGAAATCGAAGCCATCGTCATCACCAACGATCCTCTCATCAAGACGGGGTCAATCTCCATCATCATCTTCACCAGCACCATCTCCTCTCCAAACCCTAGTTCATCTCTTGTATCCGATATTTGTCTCAAAACCTCAGATTGGTACCTGTGGGTTGCTAGTAGTGTTGATTACCCCTTGTAGTTGATGCTAGTTGGTTTATTTGGTGGAAGATCATATGTTCAGATCCTTAATGATAATTAATACTCCTCTGATTATGAACATGTATATGCTTTATGAGTAGTTACATTTGTTCCTGAGGACATGGGAGAAGTCTTGTTATAAGTAATCATGTGAATTTAGTATTCATCCGATATTTTGATGAGATGTATGTTGTCTTTCCTCTAGTGGTGTTATGTGAACGTCGACTACATGACACTTCACCATTGTTTGGGCCTAGGGGAAGGCATTGGGAAGTAATAAGTAGATGATGGGTTGCTAGAGTGACAGAAGCTTAAACCCTAGTTTATGCGTTGCTTCGTAAGGGGCTGATTTGGATCCATATGTTTCACGCTATTGTTAGATTTATCTTAATTCTTGTTTCATAGTTGCGAATGCTTGTGAGAGGGGTTAATCATAAGTAGGAGGGTTGTCCAAGTAAGAACAGCACCCAAGCACTGGTCCACCCACATATCAAATTTTCAAAGTAACGAACGCGAATCAGATGAGCATGATGAAAACTAGCATGACAGTAATTCCCATGTGTCCTCGGGAGCGCTTTGCTTTACATAAGAGTTTGTCCAGGCTTGTCCTTCGCTACAAAAAGGATCGGGCCACCTTGCTGCACCTTTGCTACACTTTTTACTTGTTACCCGTTACGAATTGTCTGATCACAAAACTATATGTTATCGATAATTTCAGTGCTTGCAGAGAATACCTTGCTGAAAACTGTTTGTCATTTCCTTCTGCTCTTCATTGGGTTCGACACTCTTACTTATCGAAAGGACTATGATAGATCCCCTATACTTGTGGGTCATCAAGACTCTTTTCTGGCGCCATTGCTGGGGAGAGAATCGCCTTTGGTAAGTGGAATTTGGTAAGGAAACATTTATATAGTGTGCCAAAATTTACTGTCACTTGTTACTATGGAAAATAATCCTTTGAGGGGTTTGTTCGGGGTATCTTCACCCTGACCGGAAGAACAAAGAGTTGCTCCTCAACCTACTGCACCTACTGAAAATATTTATTATGAAATTCCTTTGGGTATGATAGAGAAACTGCTAGCTAATCCTTATGCAGGCCATGGAATACTACATCGTGATATGCATCTAATCTATGTGGATGAAGTTTGTGGATGATTTAAGCTTGTAGGTTGGCCCAAGGATGAAGTCAAGAAGAAGGTATTCCATTTATATTTGAAGGAGAAGGCATTGACATGGTATAGGCTATGTGATGATATTGGATCAAGGAACTACAACCGACTAAAATTGGAATTTCATCAGAAGTTTTATCCTATGCATCTGGTTCATCATGATCGGAATTATATTTATAATTTTTGGCCTCGTGAAGGAGAAAGTATCGCTCAATATTGGGGGAGGCTTAAGTCAATGTTATATTCATGCCCCAATCATGAGATCTCAAGAGAAATTATTATTCAGAATTTTTATGCTCGGCTTTCTCGTAATGATCAATCCATGCTCGATACTTCTTGTACTGGTTCTTTTATGAAGAAGACTATTGAATTCAAATGGGATTTATTGGAAAGAATTAAACGCAACTCTGAAGATTGGGAACTTGACGAAGGTAAGGAGTCAGGTATAAACCTTAAGTTTGATTGTGTTAAATCTTTTGTGGATACCGATGCTTTTCGTGAATTTAGCACTAAATATGGACTTGACTCTGAGATAGTAGCTTCTTTCTGTGAATTATTTGCTACTCATGTTGATCTCCCTAAGGAGAAGTGGTTTAAATATCATCCTCCCATTGAAGTAAAAGTAGTAGAACCTATTAAAGTTGAAGAAGAAACTATTACTTATAATTTTGATCCTGTTGTTCCCACTGCTTATATTGAGAAACCACCTTTCCCTGTTAGGATAAAGGAACATGCTAAAGTTGCAACTTGGTTCGTAAGAGTTATACTAGAACACCTACACCCCCTGAAGAAATTAAATTTGAACCTAGTATTGCTGTGGTTAAAGATATCTTGGTTGATAATATTGATGGGCATGTTATTTATTTCTATGATGAAGCTGCTAGAATTGCTAAACAAGATACTAAAGATAAACATAGACCTGTTGTTGGCATGCCCGTTGTTTCTGTTAAAATAGGAGATCATTGTTATCATGGCTTATGTGATGTGGGTGCTACTGTGAGTGCAATTCCATTTACTTTATACCTAGAAATTATGAATGATATTGCACCTGCTGAGATAGAAGAAGTCGATGTTACTATTAAGCTTGCTAATAGAGATACTATATCACCAATTGGGATTGTTAGAGATGTTGAAGTCTTGTGTGGAAAAATAAAATACCCTACTGATTTTCTTGTTCTTGGTTCCCCACAAGATGATTTTTGTCCCATTATATTTGGTAGGCCTTTCTTGAACACTGTTAATGCTAAGATAGACTGTGAGAAAGAAACTGTTACTGTAAGTTTTGGGGATGTGTCTCATGAGTTTAATTTCTCTAAATTTCGTAGACAACCCCATAACAAAGAATTGCCTAGTAAAGATGAAATTATTGGTCTTGCTTCTATTGCCGTGCCTCCTACTGATCCTTTAGAGCAATATTTACTGATCATGAAAATGATATTTTTATGAATGAAATAAATGAAATAGATGAGATATTCTTTAAATAGACGCCTGTTTTGAAACACAACTTGCCTGTTGAGATTCTTGGGGCTCCTCCTCCACCCAAGGGTGATCCCGTGTTCGAGCTTAAACAATTGCCTGATACTCTGAAATATGCTTATCTTGATAAAAAGAAGATATATCCTGTTATTATTAGTGCTAACCTTTTAGAGCATGAAGAAAAGAAATTATTGAAAACTCTAAGGAAGCACCGTGCCGCTATTGGATATACTCTTGATGATCTTAAGGGCATTAGTCCCACTCTATGTCAGCACAAAATTAATATGGAGCCCGATGCTAAACCAGTTGTTGATCACCAACGACGGCTAAATCCCAGGATGAAGGAAGTGGTAAGAAATGAAATATTAAAGCTTCTGGAAGAAGGTATAATTTATCCTATTGCTGATAGTAGATGGGTAAGTCCTGTTCATTGTGACCCTAAGAAGGGAGGTATTACTGTTGTTCCCAATGATAAAAATGAATTGATCCCACAAAGAATTGTTACATGCTATAGAATGGTAATTGATTTTAGAAAATTAAACAAAGCTACAAGGAAGGATCATTACCCACTACCTTTTATTGATCGAATTCTAGAAAGACTATCCAAACATACACACTTTTGCTTTCTAGATGGTTATTCTGGTTTTTCCCAAATACCTGTGTCAAAGGAGGATCAAGATAAAACTACTTTTACATGCCCTTTCGGTACCTTTGCCTATAGACGTATGCCTTTTGGTTTATGTAATGCACCTGCTACCTTTCCAAGATGTATGACTGCTATATTCTTTGACTTTTGTCAAAAGATTGTTGAGGTTTTCATGGATGATTTCTCCGTTTACGGAACTTCTTTTGATGATTGCTTGAGCAACCTTAATCGAGTTTTGCAGAGATGTGAAGAAACTAATATTGTCTTGAATTGGGAAAAGTGCTACTTTATGGTTAATGAAGGTATTGTTTTGGGGCATAAGATCTCCGAAAGAGGTATTGAAGTTGATAAAGCTAAAGTTGATGCTATTGAAAAAATGTCATGTCCTACAGATATCAAAGGTATAAGGAGTTTCCTTGGTCATGCTGGTTTCTATAGGAGATTTATTAAAGACTTCTCTAAAATTTCTAGGCCTCTCACTAATCTCTTGCAAAAAGATGTCCCATTTGTTTTTTATGATGATTGTGTAGAAGCATTTGAAATTCTTAAGAAAGCCTTGATTTCTGCACCTATTGTTCAACCACCTGATTGGAACCTACCCTTTGAAATTATGTGTGATGCTAGTGATTATGCTGTTGGTACTGTTCTAGGACAAAGAATTGATAAGAAATTAAATGTTATCCATTATGCTAGTAAAACTCTAGACGGTGCTCAAAGGAACTATGCTACTACTGAAAAAGAATTTCTAGCAGTTGTGTTTGCTTGTGACAAGTTCAGATCTTATATTGTTGATACCAAAGTAACTGTCCACACTGATCATGCTGCTATTAAATACCTTATGGAAAAGAAAGATGCTAAACCTAGACTTATTGGATAGGTCATTTTGCTACAAGAATTTGATTTGCATATTATTGATAGAAAGGGGGCTGAGAACCCCGTAGCAGATAACTTGTCTAGGCTAGAAAATGTTCTTGATGACCCACTACCTATTGATGATAGCTTTCCTGATGAACAACTAGCTATCATAAATGCTTCACGTAATGCTCCATGGTATGCTGATTATGCTAATTACATTGTTGCTAAATTTATACCACCTAGCTTCACATACCAACAAAAGAAAAAGTTTTTCTATGATTTAAGACATTACTTTTGGGATGATCCACACCTTTATAAAGAAGGAGTAGATGGTGTTGTTAGACGTTGTGTACCTGATCATGAACAGGAACAGATCCTACGCAAGTGTCACTCCGAAGCTTATGGAGGACACCATGCTGGAGAGAGAACTGCACACAAGGTATTACAATCTGGTTTTTATTGGCCTACTCTCTTCAAGGATGCTCGTAAGTTTGTCTTGTCTTGTGATGAATGTCAAAGAATTGGTAATATTAGTAGATGTCAGAAAATGCCTATGAATTATTCACTTGTTATTGAACCATTTGATGTTTGGGGTTTTGATTATATGGGACCTTTTCCTTCCTCTAATGGGTATACACATATTTTAGTTGCGGTTGATTACGTTGCTAAGTGGGCAGAAGCTATTCCAACTAGTAGTGCTGATCACAACACTTCTATTAAAATGCTTAAAGAAGTTATTTTCCCGAGGTTTGGAGTCCTAGATATTTAATGACTGATGGTGGTTCACATTTTATTCATGGTGCTTTCCGTAAATTGCTTGGTAAGTATGATGTCAACCGTAGAATTGCATCTCCGTATCATCCTCAGTCTAGTGGTCAAGTAGAATTGAGCAATAGAGAAATTAAATTGATCTTGCAAAAGACTGTTAATAGATCTAGAAAGAATTGATCTAAGAAACTTGATGATGCATTATGGGCTTATAGAACTGCTTATAAGGACACTATGGGTATGTCTCCGTATAAAATGGTTTATGGAAAAGCATGTCACTTACCTCTAGAACTAGAACATAAAGCCTATTGGGCAATTAAAGAGCTCAACTATGATTTCAAACTTGCTGGTGAAAAGAGGTTATTTGACATTAGCTCACTTGATGAATGGAGAACCCAAGCCTATGAGAATGCCAAGTTGTTTAAAGAAAAAGTTAAAAGATGGCATGATAAAAGAATAAAAAAACATGAATTCAATGTAGGTGATCATGTCTTGCTATACAACTCTCGTTAAAGATTTTTTGTAGGAAAACTCCTCTCTAAGTGGGAAGGCCCTTACATTATTGAGGAAGTTTACCGTTCCGGTGCCATCAAAATCAACAACCCCGGAGGAGTATAAGGGAGAATTACCAGAACGTCTTAGACTCCGAAACGAATAGGTATGTGGTACGGTAAGTAAACCGACTCCAAAACTTTTCCAATAACAATTTTTCTCCGTTTTGGAATATTTAAAAAATTAGGAAAATTAAAAGTACTCTGAAGAGTGCACGAGGAAGCGGCAAGGTAGGGGGGCGTGCCCCGGTGCCTTGTGGCCACCTCATGTGCCCTCCGGACTCCATTTTCTTGTGGGATACTCCTTTTGGTCGGTAAAAATTCATTATATAATCTCCTGAAGGATTTGACCACCATACCACAGCAATATCTCCTGTTTTCATTTTGATCTATTTCTGCAGCAGATTTAGAGCAAGATGTCTTCGCAGGAGTCGGTCGGGGAGAGTCGTGTCTCTCATCCGACACCGGGCCCAAGGGCAAACAACGAAGCTGACCACTTGAAAAGGATGGATGCCATGGAGGAGGACCAAGAAGCTACCTCTCACCTCCAACCTGGAGCCATGTTGGAGGAACTTCGGAGCTCAGCAATACCGAATTCGGTCATCCCTCCCAATGCTAGATTTCTCTCTTATGAAAATATGAAAAAGAGTGTTGCTTTTTCCCCCGCAGCTATGAAACATCCATGGGCGATTGGAGCTCTTGCACTCACGGGTAAACTTCACAGGGAAATAATGGATCTTAAGCAGCAAAATAATAAGCTCGAGGAGGAGAATCGCATCCTAAGGGGCATCATCGCCAAGAATATCACATCACCACCTCCGAAGAAAGAGATCTAAACACATGGGTATGGGCACTCCCCTTGGCTTGTGCCAAGCTTGGGGGAGGTGCCCCGGTATCGTATCACCATCACATCTTTACCTTTATCATTTTTTTAGTTAGATCCTTTTGGTTATATCTCGGTTTAGTAGAATAAAGTTTTTAGTATGGTCTAGCATTGAGTTTTGCTTTATGTTCCCTCTATGTAATCGAGTCCGAGAGTTATATAATAAAGAGTAGTTTTGAGTTGAGGGATTTGCTTTCTTGCTATGATCTTGAGAAAAAAGAAATAAATAAAAAGCATGGAATAAAAGAAATAAAAAGACTATATAATGATTCTTATGGAGAGTGATGACTTCACATATAAAGAGTGTGATGAATAAAATTTATTGAGAGTTGACAAACATAGTTTTGGTCATTGTTGCAATTAATAAGAAGTAATAAAGAAAGAGAGGTCTCACATATAAATATACTATCTTGGACATCTTTTGTGATTGTGAGCACTCATTAAAATATTATATGCTAAAAGGTTGATGTTGGACAAGGAACACAATATAATGGGTTATGTTTCTTTATATCCGAATAGAAGTTATCTTATTATGGATCCTCCAACATGTTGAGCTTGCTTTTACCCCTCATGCTAGCCAAATTCTTTGCACCAAGTAGAGATACTACTTGTGCATCCAAACATCCCTAAACCCAGTTTTGCCTTGAGAGTCCACCATACCTACCTATGGATTGAGTAAGATCCTTCAAGTAAGTCGTCATCGGTGCAAGCAACAAAAATTGCTCTCTAAATATGTATGATCTATTAGTGTGGGGAAAATAATCTTTATACGAACTTGTGATATGGAAGAAATAAAAGCAATGGACTGCATAATAAAGTTCTTTATCACAAGGGGCAATATAAAGTGACGTTCTTTCGCATTAAGATTTTGTGCATCCAACCATAAAAGCACATGACAACCTCTGCTTCCCTCTACGAAGGGCCTATCTTTTACTTTTACTTTCTACCCTTATACAAGAGTCATGGTGATTTTCATCTTTTCCCTTTTACACTTTTTCTTTTTGGCAAGAACTTTATGTTTGGGAAAGATCCATATATATATATATATATATATATATATATATATATATATATATATATATATATATATATATCCAATCGGATGTAGATATTCATAAGTTATTATTGTTGACATTACCCTTGAGGTAAAAAGGTTGGGAGGCCAAACCATAAGCCCCTATCTTTCTATCACTACTGGAAACAGAGAATTTGCCATCAGTCAGCTCATTGCGGTCTGCTAGCGGATGGCAAAGAAGGTCTTTGCCGTCAGCTCACAAAAAGCAGACGGCAAAGAACTGGCTGATGGCAAAGGTGCAATTTGCCGTCAGTCAATACTTTGCCGTCGGCTAGCGGACGGCAAAGAATCTTTGCCGTTCGCTAGCAAACGACAAAGATGTCGGGTGGGGTCCATTTTAGGGCAACGCTGTAACGGCCCACCCGCCAACCTCTTTACCCTCTGCTAGCGGATGACAAAGATTCTTTGCCGTCCGCTAGCAGATGGCAAAGAGGTTCGCCCATCCAAACTAACGGTAACCCCCTCGCTCCCTCTCCTCGGCCCCACACCTCTCTCTCTCCCCCCTCTCTCTCCGCTCGTTCCCGCACCGCCGCCGCCCCTACCGTGCCCCGCACCACCCTGCCGCCACATCGCCCCCGTCGCTCCCCCCCCGCCCAGTCGCGCCCCGCACCCCCCCACCGCATCACCCCGCCGCCTCGTCGCGCCCGCCGCGCCCTGCACCCCCCCCGCCGCACCTCCGCTGCCCCTCGCCCCCCGCCGCGCCCCGTCGCCCCCCGCCCCGCCCCCGCCTCCCCGTCATGCCCCCATCGCGGCTGCCCCAGGCCGCCCCGCCCCCCTCTTCCAACGGCCTCCACCTCCTCCACTCCGGTGAGCCCCCTCCCCCTCTCTTTTTTTCATTTTTTTCTATGTTAGTGTAGTTAGATTTAGTTTAGTTTTAGGTTTAGATTTAATTTAGTTTAGGTTTAGGTTTAGGTTTTTTTTCTGTTTTTTTAGGTTTAGGTTTAGATTTAGTTTAGTTTATGTTTAATTTAGGTTAAGAAGAAAGATGAAAGATGAAAAAAAATAAGAAGAAGAAGAAGAGGAAGATGAAGAGGAAGAAGAAGAAGAAGAAGAAGAAGAAGAAGAAGAAGAAGAGGAAGAGGTGCCAGTGGTGTTCAACCTCTCTTTTAGGCGGGATACAATATGGCACTGGTGCCAGAGGTGTTTGACCTCTATGCCATGGCCCATACTACCCCGTACAAGAAGGCCAATGCATTCTCTGTGTCTGACCTCGATCATCCAGAGAACTTCACCAACATCTCCTCCCACAACAAGCTTGTGAGGTACAGAGATGAGGGGAAGGTGAGGAAAGGGGAGGACTTTAACCCGAGCGGGTAGTTTGATCCGGAGTTGGTGATGATATCTGGTGGTGGGAGGTCCCATGGCTTGAGAGCCATTGGAGATGGACTTATCCGTTGTCCTCACACTCTCTCGGAGATCAAGGCGCGCCAGTCGAGCTCCGCTCTTGAGATGAGGCCTCGTCAACGGCCCATCGAGCTGGCCTTCGAGGTTAGTTATACAGACTCAACTATCTTTCGTCCATTACATTGTGTGTGCGGCCATCGATGATTACAATGCTAACTAGGAGTGGTGTTGCAGGCTGCTCTTCAGAGTGAGAGAGATAGAACCCAGACGCTTCTGGCGGAGAGGGACCGGTAGGCGGAGGAGAAGCAGCGGGAGTTGGAGGAGAAGACAGCAAGGTTGATGGAGGAGGAGAGGGCACGGAATGACATGTAGAACCGGGCCATGTACGAGCTCCTCGTGGTAAGTTTCTTCTGCATATTAGCTAAATCATGCATGTAATGTTCATTTCATTACTAGCTAATATGACTGACTCATCAAAACCAAATGTGCAGTCTATGTGCCAGAAGGCCGGTCAAACTCCTCCGCCGATGCCAGAGATTGCTCCGGGGACCACGATGAGTTTAATTTGAATGGTCATTAGTTACTAGTATTAACATTTGAGTGTCGTCATGCTAACGAGACATTGCAAATGATCTTTCGTGCTGCGTACCTCGATACAAGCATCACACGATCCTTCTCCAGGTGGTGGTACCGGCATGAGCAACGCTGGTGCTTCACCTCCGTGATGACAGTAAGTTTTCTTTAGTGTTTTGCTTAACAAATGCATAATGACCTAGACATAGCTTTATTTCCTCCAAAATGCTTACCATAATGACCTAGACTTAGCTTATTTTCCTCCAAAATGACATAATTAGCTTACTTAGCTCCAAAATGATCCATTTTACCTTAGTTAGCTCTAAAACGATCTATACTTAGCTTTGTTTCCTCCAAAATGACCTAAGTTAGCTCTAATATGCTTAGTTACCTAGGTTTGCTCAATAATGACATACACTTAGCTTACTTATGTAAAAAATGGCATAATTAGCTTACTTAGGTTTGAAATGGCATAACAACCTTGGCAACCTCATATATGTCATATACTTAGCTTATTTTCCTCAAAAATGACATAATAAGCTTAATTAGCTCCAAAATGATCAATTTTACCTAAGTTAGCTCCAAAATGACCTAAGTTAGCTCTAATATGCTTAGTTACCTAGGTTAGCTCAATAAAGACCTATACTTAGCTTACTTATGCCAAAAATGGCATAATATCCTTAGTTAACTCAAAAATGGCATAATTAGCTAGGTTAGCTCCAAAATGACCCATTTTACCTAGGTTAGCTCCAATATGATCCATTTTACCTAGGTTAGCTCCAAAATGATCCATTTTAGCTAGGTTAGCTCCAAAATGATCCATTTTACCTACGTTAGCTCAAAAATGGCATAATTACTTAGGTTAGCACAAAAATGAACCTATACTTACCTATATTTCCTCCAAATTGACATAATAAGCTTAGTTAGCTCAAAAATGGCATAATTATCTATGTAAGCTCTAAAATGACACAAATAAGGAATAAGAGAAGAAACAGGAAGATGAAAAAGAAAGAAATAGAAGAGAAGAAAAGAAAGAATAAAAGAAAAGAATGAGAAGGAAAAGGGTAAAAACCTTCTTCTCTTCTTCTTCTAGTTTTCTTCTTCTTCTTCTAGTCTTCTTCTTCTTCTTCTAATCTTCTTCTTCTTCTTCTTCTTCTTCTTCTTCTTCTTCTTCTTCTAACTTGCTTACTCCCATTTTTGCAGATTTGATTCACTTCATGGAAGCTGGCATTGATGGACTGCTAGTTTTAGTTTTTTTTTGATTTTGTGTTGATGAACAATGTATGTTGAATAACTCCGTGAAACTATGTATGTATGTTGATGAACTCCGTGAAACTATGTATGTATTGGACGTTTTAATACCATATGTGTTCTGTTGCGTTGATGGACTGCTAGATGATGGATACATGGGCTATGTTTGAGGTTGAAACTATATATATCATTTATGTCTTTTGAAAATGTAGGGATATAACAGAAAACAGAAAAAAATAGTAACTATACAGGCTCTTTGCCGTCTGCCACCGATGGAAAAGAGCCCTTTGTCGTTTGCCACAGACGGCAAAGTGGCCATGTGGCAGCAGCCTATGCAATCTAGGAGCTGACCCATTTGGTTACTTTGCCATCTGTGGCGGACGGCAAAGACTTGGGGTGGCATGACGCGTGGCTGACATCAGCTAGCATATGGGAAAGAGGAGGGCATGTTTGCCGTCTGCTGGCGGACGACAAAGGCTGCCGTTAGCCACCTAACGTGGCTAACACCTGTTATTTACCATCCACATTATTTGCCATCTGCCACAGACGGCAAAGGTCCTTTGCCGTCCGCTTTGAGGAAGCAGATGACAAAGAACCTCTTTACCATCTCTTTCTTTGCCGGGCAACTTTGCCGTCGGTGGCAGACGGCAAAGAGGTTTGCTGTCTGCTTTTGGTACCGTTGCCGTCTGCCATGGCAGACGGCAAAGAAGCTGATTCCTGTAGTGTATGTGTCTGATTGAAACTCTGATCTCATAAGTATCGTGTGAGTGTTAGCAATTGTGAAAGACTAAATGATAGTTGAGTATGTGAACTTGCTGAAAAGCCCTCTTATTGACTCTTTCCTACGTCATGATAAATTGCAATTGCTTCAATGACTGAGATCATAGTTTGTTAGTTTTCAATAAAGTTTCTGATTCATACTTCACTTTGTGAATGAATTGTCACTTTAGCATGAGAAGTTGTATGTCAATATATGTTGCTGTTCTAAAGATGATCATGATGCCCTCATGTCCATATTTTATTTTTTCGACACCTCTATCTCTAAACATGTGGACATATTTTTCAATTTTGGCTTTCGCTTGAGGACAAGCGAGGTCTAAGCTTGGGGGAGTTGATACGTCCATTTTGCGTCATGCTTTTATATTGATATTTATTGCATTATGGGCTGTTATTACTTATTTTGGTACAATACTTATGCCTTTTCTCTCTTATTTTACAAGGTTGACATGAAGAAGGGAGAATGCCGGCAACTGGAATTCTCGACTGGAAAGGAGCAAATCCTAGAGACCTATTCTGCACAACTCCAAAGTCCTGAAAATTTATGGAGAATTATTTTAGAATATATAAAAAATATTGGGTGAAGAAAATACCAGAGGGGACCCACCAGGCAACCACAAGGGTGGGGGGGGGGCGCCCCCTACCTTTGTGGCCCACCTGGAAGGCCCCTGGTGCCCATCTTCTGCTATATGGTGTCTTTTGACCTGGAAATAATCAATAAGAAGTTTTCGGGACGAAGCGCCACCGTCTCAAGGCGGAACCTGGGCAGAAGCTATCTAGGGCTCCGGCGGAGCTATTCTGTCGGGGAAACTTCCCTCCCGGACGGGGAAATCGAAGCCATCCTCATCACCAACGATCCTGTCATCGAGAGGGGGTCAATCTCCATCATCAACGTCACCAGCACTATCTCCTCTCCAAACCCTAGTTCATCTCTTGTATCCGATCTTTGTCTCAAAACCTCAGATTGGTACCTGTGGGTTGCTAGTAGTGTTGATTACTCCTTGTAGTTGATGCTAGTTGGTTTATTTGGTGGAAGATCATATGTTCAGATCCTTAATGATAATTAATACTCCTCTGATTATGAACATGAATATGCTTTGTGAGTAGTTACGTTTGTTCCTGAGGACATGGGAGAAGTCTTGTTATAAGTAATCATTGTGAATTTGGTATTCGTCCGATATTTTGATGAGATGTATGTTGTCTTTCCTCTAGTGGTGTTATGTGAACGTCGACTACATGACACTTCACCATTGTTTGGGCCTAGGGGAAGGCATTGGGAAGTAATAAGTAGATGATGGGTTGCTAGAGTGACAGAAGCTTAAACCCTAGTTTATGCGTTGCTTCGTAAGGGGCTGATTTGGATCCATATGTTTCATGCTATGGATAGATTTATCTTAATTCTTCTTTCGTAGTTGCGAATGCTTGTGAGAGAGGTTAATCATAAGTGGGAGGCTTGTCCAAGTAAGGACAGCACCCAAGCACTGGTCCACCCACATATCAAATTATCAAAGTAACGAACGCGAATCATATGAGCATGATGAAAACTAGCTTGACAGTAACTCCCATATGTCCTTGGGTGCACTTTGCTTTATATAAGAGTTTTTACAGGCTTGTCCTTTGCTACAAAAAGGATTAGGCCACCTTGCTGCACCTTTGCTACACTTTTTACCTGTTACCCATTACGAGTTATCTTATCACAAAACTATCTGTTACCGATAATTTCAGTGCTTGTAGAGAATACCTTGCTGAAAACCGCTTGTCATTTCCTTCTGCTCCTTGTTGGGTTCGACACTCTTACTTATAGAAAGGACTAAGATAGTTCCCCTCTACTTCTAGTTCATCAATGACCGACAAATTCATCATCAAGAAGATCCTAAGAGCCTTGGATGGAAAATATGGTACCGTGTGCGCCTTGATCCAAATGATGCCTAATTACAAAGATCTCAAGCCCACAGAAGTCATCAGTAAAATTGTTGCCCATGAGATGTCACTCAAGGATAAGGAAGAGCTCCACAATAAGTCAAGTGGTGCTTACAAAGCTTCAAGTGATGCTTGTGACGCCCCCGATTCGACCGTACACTAATCATACACGCAAATGTGTACGATCAAGATCAGGGACTCACGGAAAGATACCACAACACAACTCTTGACACAAATTAAAATAATACAAGCTTTATATTACAAGCCAGGGGCCTCGAGGGCTCGAATACAAGCTTGATACGCAAGAGTCAGTGGAAGCAACAATATCTGAGTACAGACATAAGTTAACCAAGATTGCCTTAAGAAGGCAAACACAAAAGCAACAATGATCGAAATAGCAAGGCCTCCTGCCTGGGACCTCCTAACTACTCATGTTCCTCGGCGGCCTCCACGTAGTAGTAGGCACCCTTCGGGTAGTAGTAGTCAACGGGGGTGGCATCTGGCTCCTGGGATCCACCATCTGGTTGCAACAATCGGAAAGAAGAAAGAAGGGGGAAAGGGGTAGCAAAGCAACCATGAGTACTCATCCAAAGTACTCGCAAGCATCAGAACTATACTAAGCATGCATTGGTATCAAATGGAAGGGTTGTATCTGTGGACTGAACTGCAGAATGCCAGAATAGAGGGGAAGGCCTAGCCTATCAAAGACTAGCTTATTCAAGCATCTTGCAGCATTCAGAAGAGTACAGAATAGCATTTTATAATTAACAAGCATGTTGTAGTATTAACGCCCAGAGATCCTTCCTCAACTCCCTGCGAGAAAGCAATCCCGGAGCCACATATCCATCACATATGTCAAGTATCCATTTCTAGTTGTAATAGATCAGGATACCACTATGAGCGTCCGTTACGGCTATTCGAATAGATAAACTTCCCTGCAGGGGTGCACCACATTTCCCAACATGGTTGATTACTCTGGCCAGACACACTTTATTGGGTCAATGCCCGGCCTCGGAAGATCAACATGTCACAGCCCTACCTAGGCTCAGTAGAGAGGTCCCCACTGGTCTACATCCTAAGCGTTCCGGGGTCTTGGCCCATCACCTGTTGCACTCCGGGTCATTGCACGCAGGGTGAATACCAGCGCCACCTCGGATGGTCGACACGATCCGACCATGCCGCAATGCTGAACTGGACGTCTGACAAGCTTCGGCTGATACTACGACACCGAGTGCCCATAACTGTTCCCGCGTGGTGGTTAGTGCATATAGGCCAGAGGCCAACTCAGAACAAATACCCAAACCTGTTAGTGCATTAACAATTAAAAGTAGTGACGACTGTCGGGACAAGTCCGGAGCTACCACCCCTCCTGGGTGATACTGCTAAATAGCCAGCCGCCACCGTAACATCTCGCTGGTGCTCTCTAGGCCCGCCCGACTTTCACAGGTATCTCTCGCGGGTGCTCATTGGGGCCGCCCGACTTTAACAAAGGTCTGAAGTAAAGTCAAGGTAACCGTGTGTCCAAAACATCAAGGGGAAAACCTGAGGAATCACCCTCGATGGATTCCATTCGACGTAATCATCAAGGTGAACATAGGAGGAATCACCCTCGAGGTCCACACTTGAGGGGTTGCACGACAGAGTCGTCATCGGGAGTGGCGAAGGAGGAATCACCCTTGAAGACCATGACCGATTAGCTACACTACAGAGTTATCATCAAGAGTGCGTTACGAGGTATAACCCTCGGCACTCGATAGTAGCTCTGAAGAGCCGAGCAACTAAGGCGGGGTGAAGTGATGTGTCGGGCTCTGTACGTCGATCATGTTGATCGAGTCATCGGTCATCAAGCCGGGGCAACTCGGACGAACTGGTGGCCATTGTTGGATCACTAACCAACATATACTAAACACTTTAGGATAAGCATGTAAGGTACAACGAGCAGGTTACAAAAGCAGGCTATGCATTAGAATAGGTACAAACAATAACAGTAGCAAAAATCTAATGCAAGCATGAGAGAGAAGGAACTGGGGATATCGGAATGAGCAAGGGGGGTTTGCTTGCCTGGACGCTCTGTTGAAAAGGAAGAAGGGTCATCGGTGACGTAGTTGATCACAGGGGCATCAGCAGCGGTCTCGGAGTCTACCGGAGAAGAAGAGGGGAAGAAACAGTAAATATAAAGCAAACAGATGCATGACATGACTACAAGCTGAGCTAACATAGTGTCACACGATATCGGTGAAGCGGGAAACCATCCGGGAATGTTTTCCTGTAGTTAGCATTTTCAGACAGATGAAACGGAGGGGGGTGGTTCCATGTTTGCTATGCTAGGGAAGTGTGACAGACGAACGGACCGCGTATTCGGATTTGTCATATTTTTCTGAGCAACTTTCATGTATAAACATTTTCATCCGAGTTACGGATTATTTTCTATGAATTTTCAAAGTTTTAGCAATTTTCTGAAATTATTATTAATTCGAAATTAAAGACTAAATGCTAGGTGCACCCAGCTCTATGTACACAAAGTGCACTCAGTGACTGACAGGTGGGCCAGGGGGACCTAGTTGACCAGTCAACGTTTGACTGGTCAACAGGGGGTGGGGCCCCTGTCTTACGCATAGTAGTTAATTAGCATTTTAATTAAACTTAATTAGTTATGTAAAAATGATTAATTAATTAATTATAATAATTTTTATTTTTATTTTTTTAGACACATATTTTTTTTAAATCTTTTTTAAGGGGCGGGCCCCATCTGCCATAGGCCCAAGTGGCCTAGCGGGCGTGTGGGTGCAGCGGTTGCGGGTGGGATGTAGCCCGCCCGGGCTTGGGGCGAGGCCACCGGGCAGTGGGAGAGCTCGCTGGGCGGAACAGTGGGGGGGGGGCGGAGTGGCGAGCTGTGCGGCGGTGGCGGTGGCCAGGAGAGGCGGGGGAGGGTCGCGATCGCGGCGGGCCGGCGCAGCGGGCGGCTAGGTGAGCGATGGTGACGGGGGGCAAGGCAGGGGCGGCAGCAACAGTAGTAGATGCAGCTGCGGGAAGGCGCGGTCGCAGCCACAGGCAACAGCAAGCAGGGGCAGTAGCGGTGTTAGCGCAGTAGCGGAGCTGCAGCTGCAGCGTGGAACAGGGGTGGGAGGAGATGCCGTGCTCAGACACGGCGGGGCGCGACCACGTGAGGGCGGCACGACGAGCATAGCAGGCGAGGCGTGGGTGTGCGTGCGGGTGTGGACTGGCAAAGGCGGGAGCGGCAGAGCGGCCAGGGGAACAAGGCGAGGCGTGCATCCAGGGGGCTCGCGGACGCGGCGACGGGCGTGGTCGTGGGCACAGAACATGGGCGGGCGGAGTAGAAAGGGGAAGATGAAGGGGACAGTGAGCTCACGGGCGGCGTGGCTTGGCGGAGTTCGTCGGGAGGATGCCGGGGACGACGAGGCGGCGGGGAGGTGAGGACGACCGGCGTCGGGGCGAGGCAGTTGCGACGAGGACGAGCGCGGCGCCGGATCGGGGCGACGACCGCGTCGGGACGGAGGGGATCCGCCGCAGGAGAGCGAGGGAAGGGAGATGGGGCGAAGTGGCTAGGGTTCGACCCGAGGGCGAGGGAGGGACTAAGTAGGTGCCAGGGGGGCGGCGAATGGGCGCCACCGCGATGCCCTTTGCCGTGGCGGCCATCACCGGTAGCCACGAGGGCGTGAACAGGGAGGGGGGGTTAGGCGCACCGGTGGGCCGGCCTGGCTCGGCCAGTGAGGCCAACTGGGCCATTTGGCCCTGGGTGGAGGGGGTTTTCTTTTTTTCTTTTTTGTTATTCTTTTTATTATTTCTGTTTATTGTTTTCCCATTTTTTTTCTATTTATTTAGCTTATTAAAAATATGAGACCCACACCTAAATTAGTGTTTTAGTTTAACCCTCTGCCACAAAAAGTTTCACTCACAAATAAAATAGTTTAACATTTTATAATTTATAAAAGGCATTTAGATGATTGTTTAAGCCAATGTTTTAATTATTTTTGAGCACTTAAACCTTTTATAAAAATTTGGTTTCTTCACTAATAATACTTATGAATTATTTGCCACAGTTTGCACATTTTAGTTTTGAAATTTGAAAACTTTTGTTTTTGACTTTATCTTAAATTTGAATTTGAACCGGTTTCGAACCAATGCGAGTTTAACAACAGTAATCGCGATGACCTGGCACCATTAACAGGGGATTACTGTAGCTTAATTATCCAGGCGTTACAATGCTCCTACAACATCAAGTGAGAAGCAAGTCTCCAATGAAGAATTGAGCTTATTGGTGAAGAACTTCAACAAGTTCTACAAGAATAGAAGCAAAGAGAGAAGCTCCAAGTCAAGATCCTACAATGACAAAAGATCTACTAGTCGTGATCGTAATTGCTACAATTGTGGAAGACCCGGGCACTACTCCAATGATTGTATGACTCCCTACAAGAAACGAGAAGATTCATCAAAAAGGAGAAGTAGAAGAGATGAATCACCACCAAGAGAGAGAAGGAGTAGAGATGATCGTTATGAACGAAGACTCTCTCGTAGAAGCAAGGATTCAGAAAGGAAGGACAAGTCATCAAAGAGCTACACAAGACAAAGACATCAAGCTCACGTTGGTGAATGGGTATCCGGTTCCGACTCCGACAACTACTCCGAGAGAAGCTATCACTCCGACTCCGAATATACTCAAGATGAAGGTGTTGCCGGTATTCACTACAAAAAAAAATACACTTCCGTGATGATACGTGTTTATCACAGTATGTCACGTTTTCTATCATGCATGTACATCCATGATGATTTTATGACAGAATCAAGATAGTCATACCTATGCTGTCGTAGAAGTGTTCGATGACATTACCAAAATTATCATCACGGAAGTGTCCACTTCCATGACGATAAATGGCGCGTCATGGAAGTGCATTCGTCAAGGGTAACCGACACGTGGCATCCACCGTAACGGGTCGCCATTAAGCTATCGGGTTCCGGTTTAGATCCGATAACCCGTTAACAGCCCGGACCAATGTCGATTTTCCACGTGTAAAATTCTCATTCACCGACGATCCACGTGTCAGCTCAGCGTTGGGACAGATGTCAACCGTCCATTGGACAAGAATTGCCAATGAAACATTGACACGTGGGACGACCCAATAGAGGCCCAATTAGGTTTAAAAGCCGGCCCATGAACAGGCCCACAAGATTTCGTCAGATCTAATGGGCCGACCCATTAACAGCTTAACATTTTCTGGACCAAATTATAGCCCACATCAGATACGGGCCGTTAAAGGACTGCAATATTCTGGGCCAGTTTACGGCCCATATCAGATCCGGCCCGTTAACAGCCCGTAATAGTTTGGGCCAAATTACGGTCCATACCTGATCCGGCCCGTTAACTGACTTTCATATCTTGGGCCAAATTACGGCCCATAACATATACGGCCCTTTAATAGCTACTGTGCCATCGGGCCCATTGGGGGCCTGATTTGCTCTTCGGACTCTTAATGGCCCGTTTAACAGTTCAGCCTGATATTAGTTTCGGTCTGTCAGTGGCCTTGTCTACATATGGGCCTCTTTCGGCCCGGTTTCACTTTCGGCCATTTAAAGGCCCGAGTTGCACCTGGGCCTAATTCTGGTCCGTAGTAACTTTTGGCCTCTTAACGGCCCATAGTCTTCGTGGATACATTCTAGCCCAAACTGCCTATCGGCCCATTAAAGGCCCTTGATAGTGTTGGGCCTAATTTTGGCCCGTTATACATCCGGCCTGCTTCCAGCCCGTCATGTACTTGGGTCAGCCAAGGCCCAAAAACATGTCAGCCTATTAATGGCCTGTCATACAAATGGGCCAATAATGGGCCGATGTATATTATAGCCTGCTGTCGGCCCGTGATTTGTTCGCCACAATTACGGCTCAATATTTTATCTCAACCTGTTAAAAGCCTATTTAATTTTCTGGCCCAATTAAGGCAAGCAGTTTACTCGGCCTTTTAAAGGCCCGAAACAAATAGTGGGCCAGATTAAGTCTAGACCTAACTAATGGCCCAAGATGATTGTAGGCCCACGGTTTAGCCCGTACTAGCGATTGGCGACCGGGCAGTTTTAGTACCGAAATTATTTTTTTATTAACCTAACCTATTGGCTCATTGCGCTCCGATCAAAGATTACGACCTTTTCTCAGAGCGACGATAGCATAAACAGCAAATAAATTACATCATCATGACGAAGAATAAACCTAGACTATACAATAAAGAAATTACAACATATTTCATCCCCTGGGCATCAAAGTTCGCCGCTAATGATAATAAAGGGCAACCAGACAGCAGATTCCATAAACTGGGCAGGTCGCCACCAGTGGAATTAAACAGGCCGACAAAATAATAGCCAGAACCGACAGCACTTCAACATAGTTCAAGAAAGGTTAGCCCGGCCCAGGAGCTGCAGCGCAAGCAGCTTATTAACCTGATGAAACTGTGCTTGTTTGACGCTTATATCCACCAACTCAAGCTGCATAGCATCGATAGACGTCCTGTACTTATGGTTAATCTTGCATAGAGATTGGAGTTCCAGTCAGATTTGAGCCGAAGCATGTCTTTCTGCTTGAATTTCAGACTGAAGAAGTCGAACAGATTCAGGCGGCGACTTCATCGAGCTTCTGTCACTGAGTAAGTTCGACACTACATCAAGACATGACTTTGGGGTTATATCACTACCCTCAAGATGTGTTGCCTTCTTCTCTGTAATATATGTTAGAGGGACAAACAATGGGTTTGTCTCACTATCATTGTGACAGTTCTTCCTAGCATCAGTGTTGTCACCTTGAAAGAGAAATAAGTAGGTAGATAACAGGTTTTGCACGTATAAGCATCAGTGCTGTCAATTCATCTCATTTCTTTGTTATAAATAAAGAGACATGGTTTAAGATAACATTAACATAATAGACATTGTTCATAGTTAAGACGGCAGGAAATGGCATTATGCAGGAGCGGCCAGCTTCACCATACCACTGGATTACAGATTAAGAACACAAGCATACATGTAGTGCTAAACAACGTATAAGCATGAATGATGAGTGTACTGTCAATTTATACCATTTTAGATTGGTAAATAAAGAGACATGATTTAAATAAAATTAATATAATATGGCATTGTTCATAGTTGAGACATAGCAGGATATGACATTGTGATGGAGTTGGTAGTTTCACCACACCACTGGATTACAGATCAAGAACACAAGCATACACGCAGTGCTAAAGAAGATAACTTGCTATGTTTAGTTTAATTTACATGGTATGAATAAGGAACTAGGTTGTACAACTAAAGACAAAAATTGAGAAGGACAAACTTGTGTTTATGTACTTCTTTGTTATAAACTTTTAACAAGCAAGTTGATGCAGACGACAAAAATAAACAGCATTTGCACTCATAGCTATCTAAATATACACAACAAAGTTTGAAGGCTCGAGCAGGACAAACTTACAGTAGTAGTGAAGACCGGCTCTATAAAGCCCTTGTCCATATTGATGGGGGGGCAATTCAAGATGTTTACCGCACACTCTTCTTCAAGAGCATTGCCTTTATTCTACATTTTGTTAAGAGTAAATATAGATGTGAAAATATTGGAACAAATGGCGATTATTTAACCTAAGATGCAGAGTACAAATGTAAATACAGCATACAGGCAAAAGGCACTGACAAGAGCAATGCAGAGCTAAACTTCTTCAGTAACATTGGTTTTATTCAATATTTTGGCAAGAGTAAATGTAGATCTGATGTATAGAAAATGGAGGGCAAGGGAAAATAAGTTGCAAAGTGTACATGAAGAACTAGTTGACAATATAAGTACAGTGATGAAGGACAGCAGATACTTACAAGAACAATGCAGAACTAAATTTCTTCATAAGCATTGGGTTTATTCTACATTAATGTAAGCATTAATATAGATCTGATAATTTGGAGCGAACAGTGGATAAGCAAGCTATAATGCACAATGATGTCACATAATCCACCAACTATGAATGTAAGTACATCGATAGGACAATAGGTACTCACAAGAGCAAAGCAGCGACCAGCATAGTTGCGATATCCTAGTTTTGCGGCGCTGGTTCTATCACCAATATAATTGGGGTGCTATCTGATTTCTCCGGTAGAACCACCTTTTTCAAGGACTTTGCTTGTACTCCTTCAGGTTCTGCTATCACCCTCTTCCTTTTGGATGTCTGAAACACAAGAACAACATTTGAATGGGAAAACATGGTATGACGACAAATGGAATAGGTATTGATAATGGATGGGCATGGCATCTTCACATATATCATGAGTAAACTAGGCAGATGGCGGTGCAACGAAGCAAAAGAAATGCAAGACACCTTATGCAAGATACATGCAACCAATAAAACCTTGCCAAATTAGAACAGGCACCTTATCGGGTGAACAGGATAGGCCATCTGCCTTTGACTCCTTGAGCTCAGAATAGTCATTAGGATCATATTCTGAATACGAATCTATAGGTCGGGAGCATGTGGGTTTCATTGCATCCACAATGGACCTCAATCCCTTGATGCCAAGTTTGTTACCCATTGAACTATTCTGCAATATTCTTACGATGTGCGCATTCTTATATTCATTGTGATTATGTATAATATTTGAAAAGCATGAAAACATAAATAGTAGTGAGATTATCTTTGTAATGCAGAGGATATTGTAATATAATAGGGGCTCCCTGTAAATCCTTGTGTGCTATCACTGGATTCTGATGAGAGAGCCCATGTGTGCTGTAATATGTTGAGTAGATTAATATAATCTGGCACAACTACATAAAAAAATATGCTCCCTGTTGTGAGCTCCAGATGTAAGGATAGTTGGCACATGATAGGTTCATAATATACCATATAGAAAGTTTATTGCAAAACCATGATAATGAGAGTGCACAACCACTAGGCAGATCATAGTGTAGATAAAAGGGGTACACCATAACCACCATAAATAAATCGGGAAAGTGGATCTGGCTGGAAAATACAGGGTTTTGCCGCTACTAATTTGTAGCCTATCGATCACCTACAGGCCAGCTCTATTCATCTGAAGGCGTACTGCTGTTACTATCAGTCTAGTCTATCAAAGACCGCATGGCTCCCACCATTTTCGGGATATTATGGCAGACCAACTCGAAGTGCAAAATCATGTAGCAGAACCGGCCCAATAGAGCTGTCGACTGCAAATATCCCTGCTCCCCTTCCTGACAAGGAACATACTGTACTTACTAAAGAAGAACAGAAGAGGAACATGTTAAAGAATAGAAGGGGAAGCATATTATTGAGATTCCCCTTCTTTCTATACAATGTTGGTTGCCCACCCATGATGAATCAGAGTGCCCAAAGAAATGCCATTCCATGATGTCTCTCTATATGTGGCCACATGCATTTGGAAACTCAAGTGGGATCATTAGCTAACCAATTAAATGTGTGTCTGTTAGCTAATGTCAGTATCATATCACATTCATATTTGAAGAAGCTTAGGATGTATGATTGGTGTGCTATTTAGCTTTAAAGGGTGGATAGCTGCTAGTAGGACACAAAGCACCTACGCAGATCATTGTGTAGATAGAATGGGAAAACCCTAAGCATAAGGAGTAAAATCAGGAAAGTGGAACTTGCTAGAAAATATGTGCTAGTATTGCCGGTGCGGCTAGAAAGGCTTCGGATACCAGCTCTCTACAACTGAAGGCGCAGTACTGTTACTATCAGTCTAACTCTCAAAGACGACACATACGACCGAATACGAAGAGTTGAAAGTGTCCATGACAATCGACATGAAGACCAAGACGAAGAGTTGAAAGAGTCCATGACAAGCGACCGAATAGACCTGTACACTGCAAATGTCCCTGCTCCTCTTCACTACAAAGAACATATTGTACAACTATTATACTCCCTCTGTTCCTAAATACAATTCTTTGTAGAGATTCCACTATGGATCACATACGGATGTATATAGATACATTTTAGAGTGTAGATTCACTCATTTTGTTCTGTATGTAGTCCATGGAGGAATCTCTACAAAGTCTTATATTTAGGTACGGAGAGAGTACTTACAAAAGAAGAACAGAAGAGGAGCATGCTAAAGAAGAGCAAGCAGATTTTGGATAATAAAATGTTGGTTGGCCACACATGATGAACCAGAGCGCATAAAGAACGCCACTCCTTGCTGTCCCTCAATATGTGGCGCATGTGCTTTTCAAAAGTAAAGTAGGAACATTAGCTGACCAATTAAACATTCTCTGATTTAGTACATGTCAGCATCATATTAGATTCGTATTTGAGCAACTAAGTTTGGAATTATGAGTGGCATGTTGTTTAGCTTGATGGGTTGAGGAGCACTGCTTGCACGTACATCTCGAAGCACCTACGATGATGGTACTGAATATATGGGAATGTCTACATGCAAGTTGCCTGACTTTTGTCATTTGGGTCAGTCAACCATTTCAGGCGGTTGGATGAAGATCCTACATCTCGTAACCCTTCTTCTTCCTCGCCTCTTATTCTTCCCCTAAAGGCCATCGCACCGGTCGCCGGCCGAACCACCGGCCCCCACCCTCCCCTGAACCGCCCACCACCTCTGGTCTTCCGCCGCCCCCGGCCATCCCTCTAGCTAAATCCAACCCCACCCGCGTCGAGTTTTGCCTCCGGCAAGGCCCCACCATAGCCCGACGACAGCCACCCACAACCACTGTCCCCACCCGAAACCCTAAGATAGATAATGTGGCAGCCCTCCGGTGAGCCACTTCCTTCCCTCTGGCGAACTCCCAAAAATGGACTGACCCCAATTTGAAATTCAGTCGACTATCATTTAAGCTAATGTGGAATATAAAAGGGGAACACCATAAGCATTGCGAGTATAGTGGTGAGCGTGCCATGGCGGATCTGAAGGTGGAAACCAGACAAAGGCAACTTCGCAACCAATGTTTGGTTTCAACTAACAAGTAAGATTCTATGTGATGGAAAAGAAATCATAGTAAAGCAGTTGCGATCTATTTTCTTGCTGAGATAAATAACTTGAGCAGATACGAAAAAGTACCGCCTCTAGTGTGGCGCCGTGTAAGCATCTGCTGAGGCGTTGAGGGTGCTGCGGTAGCGATGGCTGTCGGCGGCGTGGAAGCAGATCTAGGAGGGCGGACGATGGCGGCGAGGGAAATATCCCGGCACGGTGGATGAGGCGGTCGTACGAGCAGCCTCGGCAAGGTGGATGACGGCGTGGATGAAGCAGGAGGACGCGATGCAAGGATCCTGGTCCGAAGCCGTGGATGAGAGAGGTCGATCTCTTGTAATGGATGATGCCATCGGGGTATCAGCTCCGGCATGGTGGAGGAGGACGGCGGTGGATGGGGTGGCGGACAGAGGAGACTGCGGTGGAGAGGGTGTTTTGGCGCCCACGGAGTACGAATGAGGAAATGGAGGGAGAGAGGTATTGGGAACCATGTCTTCAGGGCGCGCTTGTCTCAAATGCGAGGAAATTTACAAACTTAGCCCCCGTTTAAAATTTCCTACATAACAGCAATATTAGTCGGTTGGGGATAGGACGGTAATCTCGCATACACCAAATATTTGCCGACGGTGATTTCGCCCGAGGAGAGTTTGTTTTGGTGCCCATCGTGTATGAATCGGGGAGGGAGGTGAGAGGCGATTTCGGCCGAGGAGAAACTGTGTTTTGGCGCCCACCATGTATGAATCCGCAGAGGTGAGAGGCGGAGGCGGTTATGTCATGTTTAAGTGAAATTACAAGCCTACCCCTATCAAAACCTACAGAAATCGAGTCGATAGGCTTTGCGTGTCAGGGATAGGCAATAATTTCCATCTTGCAGATTTTGGTTTTGGGCGGTTACTGCGAGTTACCCCGCTTTGTTCAAATTTTTGCAGAGAAAGAGTGCACATTTACCGTGCCAACTCAATTCGAATCCAGTTTGTATTTTTTTTTTTGGGCTGGATCCATTTTGTATTTGAATACAAATCTATATACATCATTTTTTTATATATACTTTCAAAAGCACAACACCCTTTATACATAAATATGGTTTACAAATGGCATGATCTCAGATTCATAAGGCTGGATCCATCTTAATTTGGATTTTCAAATATTTGAAACCACTTTAAGTTGAAATCCAATATATGCATTGCTCGCTAACTGTCTGCAATTATTGTGTGTTCCATGTGGTTTTTTTACTTCTCCAACACGTATAATGTGTTTGACACACGCAACATATAGTGTAATCCTGTTTATACATTAATTGCATGTAGACCAAGCATTGTCTCTAATTAAAGAATCTATGGATCACTAATATTGATAAACAATATAACATTAAACGTGTCCCCAAATTCAAATGAATATGCATGTTTGATAGACCAATTTTCGTTATGATATTATCGATGTCGTGATCTCTAATTTAAATATTTGAATCCCATTTAATGCAGATATTCGTCTTATATATCTATCACTCATGCTTATATATCTCTCTAGACCTATACGCCTTCATCGTCTCTCGGGTATCTCTCGTGCTACTTGTATGTCGACAGTGGTCTTTTATCTTCGTACCACACTGACGGTACTCTCTCCCTCGACCTTCACTCTATCTCTCTCTAAGTATATCTTGCTCCCTGCTATGTGTCCCTAACTATGATTCTCTCTGTGAAATCTCTTTCTCTCACACAAACACAAACTTCGTCTCCCGGGGTCTCATTTCTCTGTATTATTCCCCTGTGTGCCGCTTGCACACCCCCTCTCACACAGAGATATCTTGCGCTCCTTAGGTATGAGAAGCTACGACTCTCCCTCTTTAATATCTCTTTCTCACACATAAACACAAACTCTGTCTCCCAGGGTCTCATATCTCTCCACCATTCCCTTGTATGTCGCTCACACACACTCTCTCTCCCTAGGGATATCTCGCGTTCCCTGATATGTCTCTCTAGCTATCACTCCTTGTGAAATATCTTTCTCTCTCGCAAACACAAAACTCCGTCTCTCGGGATCTCATTTCTCTCTGATATTTGTTTGTATGTGACTCACATGCGCCCTCTCTCCATCTCTCTCACACCCACACACATAACTCAGCCTTCTGATCCACTCAACTCTTAACTCTAACACACACACACTAGCTAGCCGATCTCCCTCTAGCTAGCATCTTTATCTTTCTATTTATCTGTTTATCCATCAACCTTATTTCTTGCCCTCACTCTTGCTTCCTATCACACACACTATATATGTTTCTCTCTACATGTCATGCGCCCTCTTTTTATCTTTCTCTCACACACACATAACTTCACCCCTCTGAACGACTCGGCGGTCATCTATAACACACAAACTACCCGATGTCCCTCTAGCTAGCATCTCTATCTCTCTATCTATCTGCAGTTTCTTCGTCATCCTTTCTTTCTCGCACACACTCTTGCTTCCTATCACGCACACTATATCTGTCTCTCTATACATGCATCTATAGGTTGATCTCTTTTGCACAATCGTTGTGTCTACCATAGATGCATGCTCCAGCCCACGCCACTATCTCTTAAAGACAAAAACACATGCTCAATTATCGGGCCTTCTTCCCTCCACTCTCACATGCATGCATATTGTCATACCGATCCGTCTCTCCCATGTCGTTGATCTTATGACTTATGTCTTCTTTCTTTTATCTCAATCATGCGCGCGCGCACACACACACACATCCCACGTATACATGTATACCTCTCTCACATGCACGTTCAAGGTCTCCTATGTCTCCATACGTAGTTAATTACCCTCAGCCCTAACCCCACATCGAATCGTTCTCTTCTTGTGTGCACATGACTTCCGCCTGGATGGGTCTCTTCTCTAAAACACACACTCACACTTAACAATCTCCTTCTAGCTTACCCCCCCTCTCACTCTTCCCCTATATCCTCAAAACCAATAATACCATCCCTTCGTTTAATTCCCGCCTACATGCACCATCGATATATAGTAGTCTTCCTCGGTGTCTCTCGAACAAACACATTATCTCGATGTCGACTCCTCTCACGCGCACATGCCTTCTCTTCCCTTTTTACGGGCCTCTTCTCTCTCACACCCCCTCATTGGTGGCCTCTACCATACACATCACCTCTCTACGATGAAGCCACACACACTTAAATTACTTTCGCCACCAAAGACTCCACTTCACACACACACACACACACACACACACACACACACACACACACACACACACACACAAAGACTCCATCTCACACACACATGCTCTAGGTGGAGCATTTGTTCCTACCATCCTTCGTCCAACCTTACCCGTATGATAAACAATAACCTTAATTTACTTGTATAACATGGACAAATTCCACTTTATTTTAGTACTTAGCAAACTTCTCATAATTATATAATGCAAATCACGAGCAGGAAGTGACATTTTTTTTACACAACCACGTTAACATGGCCACGTAAATCACAAGCTAAAGTGTAATACCATTATACTTATATCCCGATGCAAAAGGTGGAGTACATGTCCGAAGAGTAGAGTCGCACACACGCACTCTGTCTCTCAGAATCTCACACACATACCAGTTACGTGACGCCCCCTAAGCAGACCCGTATGTTACAATTTGTGCACCCGCGGGTACACGTGATGGTGCGCATTTATATAAGCCGGACGGCGAACCCAAACAATAGATGCATTCATTCCCCTCCCGCCACCTCTTCTCTGGTCGCCGTCGCACGATAGCCATGGCCCGGCCAAAGGTAACGACATATGCCATGTTCCCGCTGGAGCGGCACTTTGATCTGGAGGCGGAGCGAAGCCTGGATCGCAGCCACCCTGCCTCCGGAGTCCGGACTAGCCAGAGCCGGACGAGGAGGTGTTGGAGGTGGAGCAGCACGCGGAGCCGGAACAGGAGGACGACGACGCGGGCAAAGCGGACTTAAAGGGCTTTGAGTTTCACGCCACATTTATTTCATAGAGATAAAAGAAAGGAAATTTTAGTGGTCATGCATACATCTTTTTGTGCTAGCACTCCTATATAAGGGTTGACCGGTCGCTTCCCGCGGATGTGTGTAGGCGGTGGAAGAGGAAGGAGAAGGGAAGCGGGCTGTGGAGTATGCCAATTGCAGCATGAGCTGCAAGGAACGTTCGTGCCAAACAATGCATAGTAGTACAATATAGTCCAGCGGAGTATGAATTGGCCTTTAGGTTGCGTGTGGATGACATGGCTACAACATGCACGCAGTAGTTCGACAGCCTACCGCTCCGCTTCGCACGGTTTGGTCACACAAGATTTGCATGCACGCATGTCACGCACGTACTTGTCGAAGTCGTGCTCGAAAAAGGGCTACCAGGTCCGCTAGTCCATGTTGGTCCATGCGCCTGGAAAACAACTAATCCCAGTCACTGTAAATGTCATGCGTGCTTTAATTCCAGGCTAGTGGATGGACGCGAATGTGCCGTACAACGAACCACCTGCCAGCTCCCTAATCTCTATCTCTACTCTTATAATAATAATAATAATAAAAGAATATAAAAAATCAAGTTTGTGATGATGGTGTTCCTGCCATCCTGCAATATAGACCGTCCGATCTATATCTGATGGATAGAAAGCAACTATGGCAATTTTGCAAAAAGATACCCGCACCCCTCTCCACATTTGCAGATAAGGCCTTCCCTCGTTCATCTTTGTCTCCCACGCGATAAACAGCTCGTATAAATGCATCTTGATGTTCCATGCAATGCATGGACCTCTTGCTAGTCTCAAATATAAACTGCACTAGTGCGCGCCTGCAGAACATCCTTTCCGAAGGGACGAAGCCCTGCAGTTACCATCTCCTCTCGTGTAAACCAGCTCCACAAGGGACAAGGAAGTTGGTCGCCATTGCCATGGATTCGCAAGGCGGTTGTGCTTCTCGTCCCCGTCCAGGTTGGGAGACCTTGGACGATGATCCTTTGGGACAAATCGTAAGTCGCTTCGACTTCCTCACATCCACAAGACTTAGCGGTACATGCACCAAATATTTTAAGAGGGTGCGTAAATATGCGTGGGAGAAGGCCATGCTAGTTGGTCTGCCATGCGTCCTCGGGGACGAGGATGTTTCCTTGGGGGTCTCTCCAGCACGGCGTGGCCGTAGTTGCAAGTTGACGCCCCTTGAGATTCCGACGATGGGGGGCACTCGGATTTTGTCCGATGAGCAGGTAAGTGATGAGTTTGATCACGTAGTAAATGCATTATAAAGACTACTTCCGTGTCCATTTCCTAATTCCCCCACTGCCCACTATTTCACAGGTTAGGCTTGGTGCCAGTGGAGATTGGCTTGCATATGTACGGGAGGGTACCAACATCAATTTGCACAACATCTACAACGGTGACACCATTCCCGTAGAACCTTTGTCCAACATTGGGATCAGCCATGCAATGGGCCATCGCCTGAATTGGTACGATGGAACCACAATGAGATTGAAGAACATAGCAATCCCGAAAGCCCCGATAAGGTCGTCCGCCAACCAAAATTACACTCTCATCGCAGTGTTCGACATCGCGATTGCTTTCACGAACCATGCACATGGCGGTCAAAGGTGGACCATGCTGTCTGCGGCCGATTTGTTGCTGTACGAGTACGAAGATGTTGTGCTCCTTTCTAACCGCATCTTCGCGGTGACAAACCAGGGGACATGTTTCGTATGGGACACATCCTATGGTATACTCCCTCTCGTCTAGTTTATTTGTTTTGAATTTTTTGTTTTATAAGTTTCAAATTCAAATTTAGAGCTCCCCATCACAGGTTGAGATTACAATGTGCATTAAATCGTTGCGTGCGTGTAGTAGTTTTTTATTGGTCATTTATATTGGTCACGCATGCTTGCATTGCAAGTAACATTTTTTAGCACAATTTTTTAGGAAACTGAGTGCAATAATTGAGTAGTTTTGCAAACTACAAGTACTACGACTGAAACGGTACAAAATCAATACCACCACCACACCCGCGTCTGACCGCCCTGGCCGACCCAAACCCCCTCCCTTGCCGGCCCGTGCTTCCCGCCTGAAATGGTCAGCTCCGCCCCAGAGCATCAGTGTTGCATTAATGCCCGGCCAGAGCGGAGGCGAACTCTCACTGGCGCCGGCTTTGAAGAAGCGCGACGGCCGAGAGAGCACCGCTTCCCGGTGCATGCGACTGCTCCGCGTCGACGCTGGCCATAGTGGTGGTAACTTAGCTGGTACATACACTCAGGAATAGCAGACATGGTGATGTGGCAGAGAATTAAAGAAGAGACAGGGGGTCATGCATGGCAATAAATATGATCATCTATGCTACTACTCTATGGTACTATGCACTATAAAAGTAGTATATCATACACTAGTATCATGCACTAGTATATTGTATATGATACTCCCCACTATGAGTAGCCTCAAACGACACCACGGCCAGACGTCATCCGTGCGCCGCCCACATTACAGTTGCAACTTGTTTAGAGTAGGTTTTACTCCGGTTTGTATGAAAACTTTAATGTATCTCGTCCAGTTTATATGGAAAGTTTTTGAAATGTAATGATTTTCATCCCATTTCTATGAATTCCGCCTTGTTTGCACGATTATGCAGGGAAAAGTCATCCCCCGATCAAAATCAGATCGCCAATCGTGGATGTGCATGGGGCATTTGGTCTAACTTGGAACCATGTAGCTGACGACGCCGAGTTGGGACGTACTATCTTAGCAGTCGTTACCATTGAAGGGCAACAAGGTGCCACGATCTATCATGATCGGACCCTGATCATGTACCCAGGTAATCCCTTCTCTCCGATCCAAGAGTAGTAGAGCCAGGAACTATCGTATATCTTATTGCCATGTCATCTTATAACATTTCAGTACATGTCTCTTTGTACTCCAAAAGCAGGAGTAGTTCTTTCCTTCTTTTTTTATTGATTGGGATAGTCATCTACACAACTTTATAATGCCAGTTGTATAAACTATAAAGGACTTAACAATTTAAATTCCGTGTAGTACTAGCTAGGTAGCCATAATCCCATCAAACAAAACTAATCCTACTTTAATTAATGTACATGGCCCAGGTAACACTCTCAAATTGTTTGTCGTCGCCCGTGCCGCAGCTGGTCTATACATTGCTTCCCTTCCGCCTCATAGAAATAAGCAATATAAAGTATTTTATTTTAATCCATATCCCCTGCTTACGTCACCTTATTATACTGCATGGACCATGACCATGCATGTCAGCATGTATCCAGGTTTGAGATGCCAGGTGTACCAGATGGACGGCGGCGTGTTCGACCCCCGTGATGCTACCAGGGTGCGGATGAACACACTTGAAGAGTACTCAATTTTCATCGGGGACAACTACCCCATAGTGCAAACGATGCCACCTTTCATGCACGACGCCGACGGCCTGCCATTCATGAAGAACGGGTGCATTTTCATTGCGCACCGACGGATTCGTATCTTGAACGCCCCTATCCCTAATCTATGTCGCTTCAGTTTGGATGTGTCTCCATCGTGGGGAGCCACACTAAGAAGCTGCGACGATATGGACTCCCGTTGCCCACCGATATGGATCGTTCCATCTATGAAGAACACGTGGGACTGGAACTGCGAGACGGACATGTACCCAGGGATGTACGAACCTGAGTAATGTAGCGCAGTAAGTGAAGTAGAAAGGCACAAATAGTATGAACATGTGTGGCATATAGGCATTTGTTTTACTACCACTAAATGTTGTACGTGCAATGCACGGTGATATTATGATGTACGTGCCTAAGTACTCTACTACTATATTAATTGGAGGCACATATTAGGTTTTATATTTGTTTACGTGTATGGCCCGAGATCTTCCAACTAGACGAGTCTTTCTCTCCGGGTGCACTTTGTATCATTACATACTACTAGTACTACATGTGGTCTCCGACCTAGACGTGGAAGAAGTGGAGACGCTCTACCACGTTGTTCATGTCCCACTCCTTTCACTGACATGTGGGACATCCAGCACGTGCCGTGTTTGGCACTCCTTCGTCGTAAGAGTTGAAACGCTAGCTTTCATAAAAAAAATATAAATCAGCAGTGATACTATGCCACACGATTTCCTTGCTCCTCGATATCAGAAAGAATACTTCCATTCGCCGACATGTGGGACGTCGACCATCCTGGTCCACTTACCATGCACGCAGAACTCCAAGGGAGAGTCACACCGATCGTCACGCCCAGTAATAATGACTAATGAGCCGTCAAATCACAGGCCCAACCTTTCCCACTGTAAAGTTGCTCGGACGAAGGAACCATCATGACTTCATTGAATTCTGCTTCTTGAAGAAAACTACTATACCAACAATACTGCTAGCTACAGTAGTACTGTACTCCAGCGGAGGCCTTCTTTGGTTCATAGGATAGGAATTTTATAGGAATATGAAAATCATAGGAAGTGAGATGACATGCATCTCAATTCCTATAGAGAAAGAGATGCCATTTGATGCATAGGATAGGAATTTTTCCGTTGAGTCTAGGCTAATGTACTGGTGATTTGCTCTAAAAACTACAGTAGTAACTAGTACTGGTACATGCTCGTAATTAATTAAACAAATGTAAGGGCGACACAGACACACACACTAACTACTAGTACTACTACTTCTCACATGCTGGCCAGATGCCGTCCTTCTCCTTCCCGGCTTTGTCGGTGACACCCCACCATGCTTGGATCTCCGCCGAGCTCTCCACAGCAACGCGTGCGTCCTCTTCTTTCTTGCGGCGACGGGACTCTCTTTTCTTTAGTGCTTTCTGCCTTTTCCGCTCCCTCTGTGCGGCTTTAGCCGCCTCTTGCTCTAGCACCCATTCAGCCTTGGCAGCTTCAAAGTCCGCCCACGTAGGTATGAGGTCGTGAGCGGGGATGAACTCGGCACGACGGGATGCCATCGCTTCCCTACCATTTTGTGTGCGGTCGTGGGCGGCGAGTAACTCGGCGCGGCGGGATGCCATCGCTTCCTTACCAGTTAGTGTGCGGCGCGGTGGCATGAACGACGCTTGGTGAGAGCTCTGGGGTGGAGTGGCCGGACAACCGTATAGTGCATTGGTTTGTCAAGAGCTCAAGGACAGACGATGATGGAAATTTCGATTCCCCTTCAATCCTGGTCATTTATTACCGAGTGAAATGCATTGGCGGTCATCGAACTTGTCTTGATAGCTCACTTTGATCATTGTACTTAAGAATACGGTCATTAGATTAGAGATATGGTGATTAGACGGTCATTGGCTCAGCGTATAGCTCTGTATTTGTCTGGTTGACCAGTCAAACAGTCCACATGCGCCTCATCAGCTCGTGTTCTGTATCTATCTATCTATGCGGGCCTACCTATCATTGGAGAAAGAAATAAAAACCAAAATTATGCATATGTGAGGAATCAAACCACGGACTTGTCGCTGCAACGCACACTCTTCAGCCAAATGAAAATGAAATACTTTGCGTTAAATGCACAAACCAATTTTTTTTATATTATACGTGATGCACACATTAGCGCACACCGTCCACAGACACAAGTAGCATGTACGCGTGCAGACACTCACGCTCACGCTGTCAAACCATGGTAATGCATGCACGTCGCCCTCTAAATCAAAGTCCTACTCATGGCGCAACGCAAATGGCGAGCCCGTCACCTGCGCGCCCCGTCGGTGCCTGACATTACTGTTTAGACGATTGCTGGTGGCCTCCGCGAACACCGAGCATGTATTCACCTGGCTCAACACCAACATCATACTCGTGCTTGGGCGCCGAGCTGCTCAACATTAGCCATGGCTCTGCACACGACGCGACGACGTGACTCGGCGCCTTGATCTTGTATATCATCCATTAAAACGACAATCTATAAACAACCAAGCTAGAGAGGGTATTATGGTACCTATATATGTATCGTGAGCGACCGATCATAGTGCCACTGCACACGAGTGTGTGTTTGATCGATTCATCCATTATTCATAAGTTATGCATGGTTGTGTGTGTCTAATGGTGGTCGCCAAAGGCTAGCTGGCGATAAGGGCGGTTGCATGGACGTCTGATTGTCTATACGTGCCGCATACGCTTCAAAGGCTCGTCATCCATGAGTTCACATAATTTATTCCACTACAATCATAAGCGTAACTGCGTAAGTGCGTCCGCGTGCGTGCTAGTATGTATTGTGTGCGTGCGCGTGCATACTGCGTGTGTGTGGGTTGTCCACATGCATGCATGTGCGTCGCGTTTGCTCCTCACAAAGATACCTCATTTGGCTAGCTCGTGGGGCTTTACTGGAGAGGTTCGGGGTTAATTCCCCACCCATGCAATGCATAATTTAGCTTTTCTAATTTATTTATTTTTGACCCTTTGATGCACTACTAGGGAAAAGCCAGCAGTAGCGCGGGTCTAAGGGCTATTAGTAGCGCGGGGCACCGCGCTACTGATATGGCGCTACAGCTAACGTTTAGCAGTAGCGCGTTTCTGCCCGTGCTACTGCTATAGCTACTTAGCAGTAGCACTGTCCATACCAACACTACTGCTAAGTGGCTTAGCAGTAGCGTTTTCCTGTTCAGCGCTAAAGAGCGCTACTACTATATTTTCACATATCTTTTTTTGCTACGTATTTGCGATGTTTTTGTACAGATTTTATACTGTATTCTAATCATATCATAAACTGGCAATATGCTCATCATATCATACACATAATAGTCTCATCATATCATCCAACACAAATCATGTCGTCACATCATAATCATGATATAGTTATACAAGTTACATGACATGTCTCATCGTACATAATGTAGTACTTCTTGAGGCACCGGTTCGTATCCCTCTCTCGCACTAGCGTGAACCTAAACTAACTACTTTCCGCTTCGGCTCTGCTATCGAACCCTCTCTGGCTGTCGCTCGGAAACCGGTACACCTGGGCCTGACACTCCGGCCACTTGTCGTATACTCCTGGCGTAGCACTTCTTCGCCATCGATACCTGCATCGTCACATGAGTCGATAATATGCAACATATATAGTTGAGCAACAGAAAGAGATAGACTTGGCAAAAATAGAAGCAACATATCATAAGCATAAATAACAAAGTTCATCATACCCAAAATGCCCTAACTAGAGTGATCTTCGCTAGTTGAGGAGGACGGTTTAATTACATCACAAATAAAGTTTCGTTGTGCATAACTCAAAGTTTCGTCATAGAGAAAGTATGGACTAAACGGACACTTTGTCATATATCGTCAATCACTCCAACATGTCGTGCCATCCATCCAAGTCAGGGAGATAGTCCCCGAGCACAGTGAAAGGCTTCAGGTCGAGACGCTGAGCCGATACGCGTGTTTGAACTTCCTCCCGTGACATTTGCCCTTCTTCGTAGAACATCCCTATTTTTTCGACAACCTCCTTCATGATGATTTGGGCAAGTTCATGCTAGATGTGATAGAATTTAGCTCGAAGTCGATGATCCGGGATATCTCCTAGGTTCTTTGCCCATTGCAGAATATGGGCATCGCCGGATCTAGGTGACATGCGAAGGTTCTGCTGATCCCCTCTGTACTCCAGCATGTGGTGGACATAGAATCCATCACTGAGAGTACCACTCGGTTGCTGGATGCAGCAGAAGTCAGTCTTATGGCCGAAGGCCGGGGCGTGGTTCCTTGTCTTCTTGAGCGTGATCTCTCCACCTTGTACGCTGTAGCTAAAGATAGCACTGTCGAGAACAGACTTGATGTGGGCGTAATCCTTTATCTTCATGTTCTTCGACGAGTCCAAGTAAAGAGTGTGGGAGAATCGGGGGTAAAGGATGATGAGGACGGCACGCCCGTCGCTGCGCAAAATAAGTACACCTCAAATTAGCCTCCACACGTGCAAATGAATGATTGAAATCGAAGGAAGGATATCTGCGCGGATGACTTACATGGGATGATAAGGCACGAGAATTGTCTCCTTGTCCTTATTGCCGACCATGAAATCGGTGATGTAGTTACTCGCGTATTCATGGTGCTTTGGGCAGACTGCCAAGAAGCCCTCATGCATGAAGTACGGGTCAGCGACACAGATATAAGGTATCTGCTCAATCCTGATGAGGTAGTTCATGTACAAGGCAAAAAGGCGTACAAACATAAAATCCAGCTTTTTCAAGTGAAACATGTCGAAGATGTAATTGAATTGAAGGAAGAACTTCTCCGCGGGGAATTTGTCGATGTACAACCTTTGTTGCGGCACGTTAACCACATAGAGCGGGTATCCTGGATTTTTTGAGGCGATCAGGCTTTTCTCTCTCCGCAGCACATCGTCATGAAGTCTCATTAGATCGCCGTATATGGCCACCACCGCTGCCTTAGGTAGGATCGGATTACCGGGGATATGACATTTTGCCGCACCGGGGATAGGTATACGGTCTTGAACCCGGGGCTTCTGAGGCGGCTGGATCATAGAAGCAGCTTTGTTGCCTTTGCTCGGTCTCTTCCTATGCTTCTTTGGTACTGGAAGTGAGCCTATAATATGTTCATCCTCTGGCAATTCAGGCACTGACTCATCACGCTCAAACCCTGAGTACTCATACTGCTGAGCCATCAATCCTCCGTTGTTAGAGGCGCCGGTATTGAGATACTGTAGACGGTCATCGTCATCCTCGTCGATGGCATCATGCATTGCTTCTTCGATGGCGGCGACGTCATCAGCCACTAATGGAGCCTCTTCCTCACCCAACACGACAGGCGACGCTAATAGGCTAGGTGGGGTATTGGTGTTCATACCTTGCTGAGGCTGCTTGGTCGTGGGTGTGATCCCGGCCGCCTCCAGACGAAGCAGTCTTTTCAGCCACAACAAGACCCAACACTTGCAATCGCCAAGCCGCCACGGGGTCTTGTCGTCATCTGGCCCTAGTGCTACCGGAGGAGCCAAATTCTCATGGCCCGGTTCGACACTGGCCATGGAAACCTTGAAGATGTCAAGGGGGATTGGCCGGCTGTGGAACAATTGTTCCTTCGGCTTCACTATCGTCGCCTTTCCCACGTCCACCTTCTGGCCATCGATGGTGTACAGTATGGTGCACGGGGTTACGTCGGCCTGCAAAGACATGTCTGCGACGTGAGACATCTGAAAGGCAACGGAAATGGGAGATATACATATATTGAAGAGGGCCGGTGTGACAGGTACCATGAGGGCGTCGAGCTCAGCCAAAGACAAAGTCCCGCCGAGCACGCCAAAGATGGAGGACAGGCTGCTAGCGGGTGCGGGAGCAGGTGCACTAAATGAGCTGCTCCCGAAGAAGTTGGAAAGGGGAAAGTCCGCTGCCTCTTTATCTGGATTTTTCTTGGTCCAACTGACGATAGCCGGAACCAAGACACTATACGAAGCTGCCATCTCCTCTTTTGCGGCAGCTACCACTGCTTTGACTGTCTCAGTTGATTTCTTATCAACCGCAATCTCAACCTTCTTGTCGATGTTTTCTTCATTTAACCTCAGCCTTTCCTTTCTCTCCTCCGTGGTCTCACGGTAGTACTTCTTCCACGTGGCGCCGTCTCCGACGCCGTGCACGCGTCCATACGACGGCCGAGTGTCCATCGGGAGTCCTTTCAATATGTTCAAGGCCCGGTTGAATGGGGTGTCCCACTTGGGCCTCGCTAATGCCTCAGACGGCGAATCGCTTTCGGTCGCAATCCTGTGCTGCTCTTTCTGCAAAAGGAACGTGGATCGTTTACAAATGTGACTAAATGTGCAGTTGAATTGATCAGAAGCTAAAATTAGGGGGTAAATTAATAATTACCAGCAGTCTCATGAACTCCTTCGTGAGGGCGTCCGTATCGAAAACCTTGTTGACTGGGTCCCAACGGTACCGGGCCCTGATGATGTCACGCTCCTACGGGATGGTGAACTCCGCCAAGGGGTCTGGGATCCCCAGACTTTCGCGTTCCGTGTCCTCCATGGCCCATATGGGCCTATTCCCCGCGTAACCATGACTTCCGAGGTGGTGGCACCCCATGTTCATCTCTTGCAGCCCCTTCATGTACTCCGAATTTTCTTTGGCATCTTCGGCAACGCAAGCTTTCTTGAATATTTCGAACTGCTCTTCCGTAATTGTCAGATTATCCTTTACAATCTCGGAGTGGGGTTCCTTTTTGGCGATGATCCGATGTTTCACCCTTACTTTCCAAGCGGACAACGCGCAGCTAAACTTGCCCATGGCGCGTTTGTTTATCTTCTTCATTGCCGGGTCTTGCCACGGTCGAGTATATTTGATTTTGTCCCGACCCGGGAACAAGATTACCTGGTGCATCTTAGTTAGGAGGGAGTGCTCCATATCTGGTATCTTCTTTAGTTTCTCATCATTGATGGTGGCGTTTGCCCGTAGGATGTAGCCTATTTGATTGCCGTAGCACGCACGCGCTTCCACAGGCTCTTTTGGCTCAAAATTGCCGGAGTCCACCTCCGTGACCACCAGTCTAGTAGTGATGAGCTGGTTTGGGCACCGCATCCTCTTTCGTTTCGGTTCTATACCGGCTTCGCTAGTCTAGGTGCCGGTCTCGGCGCCAGTCTCGGTCTCAGCGCCGGTCTCAGCGCTGGTCTCAGCGCCGGTCTCAGTCTCGGATGTGACAGGTGGGCCCTTCAACAACCGTTGCTCATCGAGAATGTTCAAATAGGCGTTTGCCGCCTCGTAGACGTTGCAATCACCAGAACCCTGTCCTTCATCGTTGCTAGCCATGTTTCCTATGATTAAATCTAATCAATTGATTCTAAACCTAATAAAATGAATAATGACATAAAAAAAGGCCTATGTTTTGCAAGAATGTTGATTCATTGCCGTTGTGGCAAATCCCAGACACTTGATATGTCCTAGTTTGTAGCACAAGTCATGCCGAAATTCACAGAAAATTTCGGCATGACCTTTGCTACAAAGTGGACAAATCGAGCGCCTGAAATTTGCCGGAACGGAAATGAATCAACATTCTGGCAAAAATAGGCCACTCGGCTTCATTCTCTGCAAACAATAAAAGGCCACTTGGGCACAATCGAACCACTTCAATGAAAAGATATAACATGACCACTTCAATGAAAGATATAATCAACAATAATGGAATATGCAAATGAACATCAATGACATATATCATATAACATCAATCTTCTTTTTCGTTTATATAGCAACAATTACTTTAACCTTTGCAAAATGACCTCACTAAACACTTCTCTACCTAGGACAGAACCCAAATTCTATTCTAGCTAATCCTCTCTCACACACACACATTATTTTCTTTCCATCCAAATTGTTTTAGAGCAAATATTCCAACAATACTTGACCTTATTAGAAATTGCAAAGGAACTCCATTTTCTCTAACCCTTCCGACCTCACCAAAATTTCCACAGCAAGACCTTAGTACCTACACCCAATTTCTTCAAAAATATTCAGGTCCATAGTCCAAATAATTCAAATTTCATTTGAATGAAATTTGGACCAGATTCAGGTCCATAGTCCAAATAATTCAAATAGTCCAAATATTTTTTTTATAGCTAAATGCTACTTTTTTTGTTTATAGCCTCTATTAATTTAAAGCTAAATGCTACTATTATTTATATACCCTCTGTTAATTTAAAGCTAAATGGAATTACTGTTTAGGCATTTTCATAAAAATTTGCCCTAGCTAATTTCCTAAAAAAAATTGCTAATCGTTTTTCCTAAATGCCAAAAAAATGCCTACTGCCCTAAACAAATCTAGGGTTCATATGAACACCTAGGGTTCATCTGAACATCATCACAACAGCAACATACGAATTGCCCTAGCAGAGAGGGAGAGAGGAGGGCAGGGGAGAGGAGAGGGAGAGCCTTACGGTCGGCGGCGAGGGCGGGCGGCGGCGGTGCTGGGCGGGCTCGGGCGGCGGCGGTGAGGCCGAGGGCGGCGACGATGAGGTCGAGGGCGGCCTCGGGGGGCGGCGGTGAGGTCGAGGGCGGTCTTTGGCGGCGGCGGTGAGGTCAAGGGCGGCCTCGGGCGACGGCCGGCATCGAGGGCTTGCTCGATTGGGCAGGGCGATCGATGGCGGCGACAGAGGAGTTGGGGGATAGGGCGAGAGAGGGGAAAGGACTTAGCAAAATTTTGAGCCAGCGCGGGGTTAAGTCAAAATAGCAGTAGCGCTGGTAGGCAAAAAGCGCTATAGCTAATTTAGCTATAACGCTTTCTACCAAAACGCGCTACTGCTATAGGAAGTAGTTATTTATTTTCCTTTTTCTTTTACTTTTATCTAAGGAACGTAGCTATAGCGCGTGCGTACAAAACGCGCTACTGCTAGAGTAACTATAGTGTTTTGTGAGAACAAGCGCTACTGCTATGCCTTTCTCCTTTATATTTTTTTCTTTTGTTTTTCTTTACATTTTCTTTTTTTCATTTTTCCTTTTTCTACTTCTTTCATTTTCATTTACTTTTCTATTTCTTTTTCATTTTATTTTCTTTTTTTAGTAGTAGCGCTTTTTACAAAAAAAACGTGCTTCTACAAGGCACTTAGCGGTAGCGTGCTTTTCGCAGGATCGCTACTACTATTCGTAGCCTACCGGCAATAGTGCGGGAATTATAGTAGTAGCGCTTTTACCTGCAGACGTGCTACTGCTACAACCATAGCTCTAGCGCGCTTTGTTGTAGCGTGCTACTACTAAGTAGCAGTAGCGCTTTGTTCTGTCCAGCGCTACTGCTATACCTCTGTGTATAAGGTTTTCCCTAGTAGTGATGGGTGGTGCCGTAGAACCTGGGTGAGGCACATGTGGACTGTTTGACCAGTCAACCAGAAAAAATACGGAGCTATACGCTAAGCCAGTGACCGTATAATCATCTTAAGTCGTATATAGTGATCGTATTGATCGTATTCTTAAGTACAGTGACCAAAGTGAGCTATCGAGACAAGTTCGATGACCGCTAGTGCATTTTACTCTTTATTACCGCACACGGTTACTTTCCGTTGCCTGTGGAAACTGTGTGCTCTGACCCTATTGTGGGTTACTTTCTGATTGGCCACCACCCCAGCCACGCGGATCGCGCACGTGCACCATGATCGAACGGCATTCCACGTCCCTATCATCAGACCCGTGTAGCTATAGCTGGGATTTGATGTTTCTGCACCTTCGTCCTGGTTGATGCATGTAACTACAAATAATATCACTAGAAACTATGTTTATTAGTAAGGTACACGTGCATTGCATGCATGAGATTTGGCAACCAAATTATGAATAAATACCACACTATAGCATGTAAGCTTTGAGTCATATATGCATGATGTAGATGTTCGTTTAATTCTTATAGTGGTAGTAAATTTCTACAAAATGCACATAATGGCCTAAATATGGTAAATGAACCTGGAGAAGTGCCAAATTTGAACACGGTGCTTTGTAGGGTGTATGTTGATCGTAGAAAAAAAATGTGAACTGCCACATTAATTGAGTACTTTTGCAAACTACAAAAACAATATACCACCACGCCAGCGTCTAACCGCCCTGGCCCACCGAAACCCCTTCCATCACTAGCACGTGCTTCCCGCCTAAAATGGTCACCGTCGCTCCAGAACATCAATGCCGCATTCATGCCCGACGCGACCTCTCACTGGCGCCGGCATTGTAGCAGCGCGACGGCCGAGAGAGCGCCACCCGTGCGGCATCCCGGTGCAAGCAACAGCTCCGTGTTAACGACACCATGGCCATCCGTCCGTCCGCCGCCCACATTAATGACGCGCGGCTGTCGACAAACCTACTCCAGCGCCAGCCGTCTGTCCATCTGCCGCGGCTCATTGCCATTCACCCGCTATATTAACTTCAGCCCCAGCCATAGCCAAAGACCCACAGTCATTCTCCTCCGGTCACTTCCTTCTGTCGGCACCACTCCAACCATGGCCTCCTCGGGCTCCAAAGATCTCTTGGATGTACTGTCGCAGGAGCAGACGAAGGACATCGCTGGCTCCGCTCCGGGTGCACTCCAGAGCTCTCTTGGACGTACTATCTCAGGAGCAGACGAAGGACATCGCCGGCTCCCCCCCGGCCGCCCTCTGCTGCCACAACCACGAGGCCGGCGCACGTGCGTGGGTGTAGCCGGCAGCAAGGAAGAGTAGTACATGGTAGGTCACCGCCGCTCTAGTCCCAGGAAGGCCACCGCTCCTCCACTCAGTCAACGCCAAGCTTGGTGGGGTAAACATCGGTGGCCGATTAGCCGCTTGACGGCGACATGGAGGCGGAAATCTTCAGAACCTTGTGCTTCGGAGGAGGAGGTTATCAAGGCGGAGCTGGACAAAGCCGAGGCGGGTGAGGAGGAGCCAAAGGCAATAGCCGGAGCATTAGTTCTCGGGACTCATGGCCGGACATGGTGGCCGGGCGCCGGCGATCGTCTAGATTAGGTTTACAGTAGGTTTTAATACGGTTTGTGCGAAATATGTAATGAATTTCGTCCGGTTTATAGGAAAAGTATTCGAAATGTAATGAATTTCATCCAGTTAATTTGAAATTTGCTTTGTTTGCACGAATTTCGTCCGGTTAGTTCATATAGTTGTCGAAAGGTATGCGGGCGGCATTGGATGGCATCCTCTGGCATCAGTGTCCTCAGACAGATGCCGATGTAAATTTGTGGGTCAGCGCTGGAGATGCCCTAACTATCATGCTATAATCGCTAACAGTGCTCCATTATTTCACAGGGAACAGTTATCCCTCAATCATAATCAGATCCGCCGTGTTTCGCACTCCTCCCACGTAAGAGTGGAGACGCTTGCTTACATAAAAATGGAGTAAGTGGACGGCACTGTAGCACGTCATATCACTCAAACCCACTAGGCCAAACTAGCCCGCCTAACGCGCGGGAAAGCCCTGCCCTCGTCATTTTGTTTTGGATTTCTATCGATCGATCGCACAAAAGTGTTACACTTTGCAAGTTCAAAAGCAAAAGACGGCACAATTAAAGCACGCCTGTCGCATTCGCGTTGCACCCCCGACAGTCCGTCTCGCACATCGCTCACCAAAGGGGACACGCGCTGTCTTGCATTTTCACTAACATGTGGGACTACAATTGAATAAACCATTGATAGCCGAAATCTAAATGCTCAGCGGGCGTCAGCTGAGAAGAGAGAGAAGGGGAAGGGAGAAGAGATCGCCCGCCAACCACGCACGGACTCTAAGAAATATGGTGATAATGTGAGGTAGGCCTTGCGGGAGTTCAGACCGCTTCCAAGCCCGCTTCTGACCGCCCTGGCCCACCAAAAAACCGCTCCCCCCTCCCGCGTATGCTCCCCCCCAGGTGCCAGCTGCCCGCATTCATAGCAAGTACCATACTGGGCTATAAGCCCGCTTATGTGGAGGAGAGAGGCATTGAAAAAGTGAAGGAGTGGGCTCTGCAAGAGCCCGTCTCTACACGTGCTCCTAGGTATAAAAAACATTGTCTCAAAAAAAGGTATAAAAAACAATTGTGTCTAAAAAAAGAAGGTAAAAAACATTTGAGAGGAAATAGATAGAGAGAAAGTGAGAAAAAGTTGTAACCTTATAGTCAACACTATGGTACATGAGGAAGGAGGGAGTTGTGCACATGCCAAGTTCACTGGGCTGCCGTGTTTCACACTCCTCTGTCGTAACAGTGGAGACAATAGCTTTCATAAAAAATAAATATTGAATACTCCTTGCTCGTCCCTGATATCGGAAAGAATACTTTCATTCGCCGACGTGTGGGACGTCGACCATCCTGGTCCACTTGCCATGCACAAAATTATACTGTAGTGCACCAGAAAGTACTGTAGGGGAGAGTCACCCCGGTCGTAGCGCAGGCCCAGCCTTTCCCACTGTAAGTTGGTCGGACGAAGGAACCATCATGACTTCGTTGAATCCGCTTCTTGAAGAAAACTTACTGTACCCGCAATACTGCTACCACACGTGAAGACTGGACGGCACTGTAGCACGTCATATCACTGAAACCCACTAGGCCAAACTAGCCCGCCTAGGATTTGTACGGCTCTGTACTGCTATGATTTTGTGTTCTAAAAAAATATCCTTTGTCCGGCCTCCTTTGGTTCAAAGGATAGGAATTTTATAGGAATAGGAAAATCACAGGAAGTGAGATGACATGCATCTCAATTCCTATAGAGAAAGAGATGTTATTTGGTGCATAGGATAGGAATTTTTCCATTGAGTCTAGGCTAATGTTTTTTCCCTCCAAAATGTGAAGGATTGATTCCTATACTACATAGGAATAGGAATCCATTCCTATAAACCAAAGGGCTTCAAAGGAATTTTTCCTTTGCAAATCCTATCATATAGAGTTCCTACAAAATTCCTACAAACCAAAGGAGGCCGGAGGGTCTTTCTCTTTCTCTAGATCTCTCTCCATCCCACAACCCCTCTAGCACATGTACACACTCTCTGTAGCCACTTCGAAAGTACGACGTCACTACACATTCACGCTTCCAACAAAAAATTTACACATTCACTCATGTTACAAGTACGTGCCAATTTTGCTGGCTATTAATGTGAATGTATCCGTGAACCAACTCTTTGAGTTTGATGTGAATTAATGTATAATTGTGGACTATTGTCTGCTCGATTGCTAAGCCTACAATTTTAGGAGCTTGGGCTATTGGCCGATCGACGGCGGATCAAACCTATAAGCGTACCACGAGCTCATCAGTCCCAACGTTTCTCTTCGGTGAGTGTTTGCAAGTACTATAGCACGCATAGTAGCTATTCTACTAACACCAAGAATCATCAAACAAGCCCTGCTGATATGACAAATAGTTCAAACTTACATCTAAGCATGCCATATATTACATCAAAAGCTGGTGAGGATACGTCTGTTTCCATAACTCAGAGAGGTTCGCATGATTCACTATCAAACAAAAGTAGCAAGTACCGCCACACAAGACAGTGCACTAAAGATGATTTGATAACACGCATCATTCTAGTAATTAAACACAATGCAAACTACCTTGAAGGATATGGGCGACCAACTAGTTCTTGTCATCAATCTCTCGGGCAATGACCACAGCACGGATAGCGGCATGGGAATCAATCTCTGGGGCGATGTCCACAGGACGGACCGCGACATCGGAATCGATCTCTAGGGCGATGTCCACCGGACGGACAGCGGCACGGGAATCGATCTCCGGGGCGATGTCCACAGGACGAACCACGACATCAAAAACAATCTCTGGGGCGATGTCCACAGGATGGACCACGACATCGGAATCATCAAGGATATCCACCGGCACCTGCACAACCCTAACATATTAGCAAGCACATTGCAAATAATCAAAAACCACAACTATGGTAAGCCATTTTTTTTACCTTGTGCAGCTCACCGGGGGATCCCATCCCTCCGGGGGCCATCTCCTCGATGGGGGCCAACGCCTTGCCAGGGAAATACTGCTTCTCAACGGCGACTATCTCCTCAAACTCGGCCTTGAGCCCCTCATAGGTGGCCATTAGAGTTTCTGGGGTAGGCACGGTGGGGCCCTTGCTGTTCTTCCAGTTTTCTTTGAGGAGTTCGTCCGCCAACGGCGTCAACTCTTTGGCCCATGGTTGTTTCTTGGAGTTCTTCGTCTCCATGGGTTGGCCCGCCAACATGGCCAACTCGTTGGTCGGTGCTCGCTTCCTGGAGATCTCTTTCTTGAGTGCATTGTCTGCCGGCAACTCTTTGCCTAGTGCTCCAGGATCCATCAATAAACTGACAAACAAAAAGCACTCGAAAGGAAACCACAATCGCAATGATAATGGGAAAGAATAGGCAGTGAGAATCGGTCGGTGCTTCATGAAAATAAGTTTCTTGGAATGAAAATATAGTAGCATCACTGATTTGCCCACCTTTCCTTCGTCGGTACAGAAGAAAAATGGCAGAAGTGACTAGCCTGGAGTGAGGTTTTCTTCAAGATAGGGGAGAAATTGCTTCAATGAGCGTTCCAGTGAAATGATGGTTGCTTCGTCCAGTCCAACTTCGAGGCCACTTTACCACTGCTGGTAAAGGTGTGGGTTTTGTGATATGACGGGTCATGACGGCCACACCGGGGTGACCGGTGAGTCTTGACTGTAGCACCTCGCTGTAATTTGGTGGATGGCACGTGGGCCCGGATGCTTGATGTCCCGCATGTAATAGAGCGGCTAGTCATATAGTAGTTTGGACGACAGACGAGGAGCTCCGCCCTGGTTTATTGGTCCCTATGATAATCTGTGCCAAATTTTGACTATAAATTTAACTAACCAAATGTTCATGCATGTCACAAAAAATTACATCATTGAAAACTATGTTCAAATACGAATCCAAGGATATATTTTTTGTTAACATGCACTAACAGTTTGTCAGTTAAATCTTTGGTCAAAATTTAGCACAAATTACAAAGGGGCCCAATAATGATTGTACACTCACATTTTTTTAGGATACTCCCACATAGAAAATATAAATAATAATGCATGTTGGTGCAGCCCACGTTTCCGATAATTTTAGCCGTGAGCAATGATCCCTCGATAGTTCGGCTTGTTATCCTCGTGGGTCGCTTCTTAATGCACAAATTCAATCATTAATTTATTAAGGAGCTTAACGAACCAGCTAACAGGTTTCACGCTAAGTTCGTTAGTAGCAACACAACACATGTCTCATCTTACGTGAATTTTCTTTTAACGAGCTTCGAACGAACCGAGCCGAGCAGCTCGTTAATCAACCCCTGTAAGACCTGTTGGAATAAGCGAGTAGCTATCTAAAAAAATAATCAACAACTCAAAAAAAAGGCGACCTGGCACGTACACAATTTTAAACGATTGTTTTGATGGAGTGAAAAAAGAAAACTACCCCACTATACGTACATATATAGGCAGGAGCCTCCTCGCTTGCTTGCTAGGGTTGCTCTATTCACACACTCTCATCCTCTCAAGATCTAAACAAGATAGCGGTGGTAACACTGTCTTTCTATCCTCACCGCTGGTTACAGATCCAGACATATCCCCCTCCATCGGTAAAGGGGAGGAGGGGCAGCGTTTAGGCCGTCGTCGATATCGAGCGAGGAGACTCATTGCCGGCCGCACTGTTATCTCTGACCGAGCGCCGGCACGGGAGGTCCTCCGATCCCTTCGTCGCTGCCCTAGTGTGGGCGGATCCGGCCTCCCACCGCCCACCTATCCACACCTCGACGACCTTCAGGTATATCTTCCTTCGAAACCGGCCTAGCTCTACTTCCCCAGCTCGCTACGTCACTGCATGTGCACCATTTTCTACCTCTCAACCCCCCTCGTAGCTAGGCTCAATCGGATGGTCCAACGTCACCTAATTTTTTTTCTATTTGTTAGAGGTAAAGCTACTTCATGGTGTCGAATCTTGGTACTTGGTTCAAACAAGAAATAAAGGGGGAAATTTTAGTATGTACATCGGACTTGGTACAAATAGGAAAGAAAAGGGGTGAAAGTAGTACAGACTGGTCATCCAACCGGTCTCTTGGTCGAAAAGGGAAATATAGGGGAAACGCTGTACATAGTGGTATGACCAGGAGTAGATTTGCTATCCACACATAGGAGTAGGTGGCTAGAGTGAACAAAAATGGGACAAACCCAGATATGTTTCTTGGATGTTTGTTTCTCGGGGCAACAAACTCTGAATCACCACTTTATGCCCTGGTTTAGGTACATGGTGCTGGACTGCTGGTGCACCCACATTCCCATGCCCTTATAGCAAATATTTAGCTGTTCTTAATCTAATGCCCCTGGTAAAATGAAGCCATGCCACAGTTATAAGCCATGACAAGTTTAACAAATTGTTTTTGCCAGTAATTGTTTGAGACTCTGACTGTTTCCTCTGTAGCTTTTTGTGCAAAAAGGGATATCCTTTTCACCTCGTTGCTATTGCGACCTTTTGGTGCACTGCACAAAACACTTCTTAAAAGAAGTGACTTTTGTGCTATTTAACTGGAACGTCAGAATAGAACCGTTGGTTCATTTCGGTGGAACTGCACAAAGGGAGATCTGTGTTCCAATCTTCATCCTCCATATTGGCACCATAACCTTCCTTTAGGTAAGAATGATATTTAATGCATGTGTTCACCTCTATTTTGCGACTGCCATGAGAAAATAATGCTATTGTTTACTAGTACACTTGTACTCCCTCACTGACAAAACCTAGTCTGAAATAGAAGGCCAATCATGTACTTGGTTTCACCAACTGGTGAGGATAAAGAGAAACAGAGCATGAAGAGGAAGACGAAGAAGAAGAAGAAGAAGAAGAAGAAGAAGAAGAAGAAGAAGAAGAAGAAGAAGAAGAAGAAGGAGGAAATGAAGAAGATCACACAATGGTACCGTCCTATGTTATCCTGACATCTTGCTACTGGTATTGTATTGATGTGTTGCTACTAGTGTTAATTTACTTGGAAGACTAGCAAGATGCACGTGCGTTGCACATAACATCAAGATGCATTTGTATGAGTAGTTTATCTTGTGAGAGAAAAGGATGAATGAGGGAAGGCCTTATTTGCAAATGTGGAGAGGAGTGTGGGTATCTTTTTTGCAAAATTGCCATAGTTTCCTGCCTATCCGTCAGATATAAATCGGACGGCCTATATTGCAGAATGGCAGGCACACCATCATCACCAACTCTGTTTTTTATAAGAGTAGATAGATAGGGAAATGCAGCAGAGTAGTACTTGGCTTGATGACACATCATACTAATTAACTGGATTCTGGATGCATGTGTGACCCAGCTCTACATGATCAACAGTGCCAACGTGATCTTGCTGAAGCCGAGGCCTCAGTCGAGGCCATTCAAGGGCTCCGGCAACGTCTCCCTTACATGTGAGAAGATCCTCTAGGAGCCCTTCCACTTCTGCTGTCTTTCCTGCAAGGTCACTTAATTAATTAGGAGTACTTAAGTAGCACTAATTAATTGCTGCCTAATTTTTCCGTCGGAGTTTAAAAAAATCTTTAGTAGCACCCTATGCTGAATCATGTACGTGTGTATGTGTGTCTGTGGAGGTGAACCATGTGGTGGAGCAGGGAGGTGATCTTGGTAGTGTAATGACATAATAATGCTATTGTTTTGCATGTCAATTTATTGCCACTGGTTCAATGAGGCAATGTTTTGCGTATTGTCCATCATGAATTTGATGCTACTGTTAAAGTAATATGATAATGTCTTTCTATCCTTTCTCACTAAGCTAATGTAGGTTTCACCTTGTTCCTACTTGTGCAAACAGGGATCATGTTGTGCCAATCATACATTTTAGTGGAACTGCACAAGAGAATACAATTAACTGTATCCCAGCCAGTGCTTTAACTATGCTGGAAGTTCTTGATAATCTTTCAATATAATCTCACCACTGGTAAACAAAAGTGATGTCAACCATACATTTGAAGTGCACAAAAATATATACTATTGAATGATTCCAGTGAGTGCTTTATCATCTCTTCTAGGACTACTTGAATAAGCTTCTTGATCAGGTTGGTACCGGCCTAAGGCCTTCATCCATATTAGTTTGCTGTCATCTCTATTTGTATCGTGCTACTGTGTTGTTACTGTCATGAGAAACTCCTTTATCTTTGCACGTTAAAGTTTTGCAACCTATGATTCATGGAAATGCTTTGAGTGTTGAGCTAATTGGCACTGATTAAATAAACTAATATCTCTCGTTAAGCAAGACTACTATGTTGCTAACTTTACCCGTTAAGATAATGAGGGTGCATCTATTTGTTAGTGTATGTTTCATCAACTAGTCCCACTATTACAGTAATCTTACTCTCTCAAGATATGTGCCAACAGGGATGCTCGATTTTGGTGGAACTGCACAAAAACTTTGGGTGCTTCATTGCCTCGACTGCATCCTTCCTTTCCTGTCAGTCGCTTATCTCGGCTTCCAGTCAAAGGAAATAGTAATTGATATGCTTCCTCACATAGGTTGGTACCGGTCTTTATCCTGATTATTGTGCTTGTCATATGTATTGGTAATTTGGTATTGTGCTACTGTTTGCCGATTTCATAGAGTAACTTGGAGCCTGAACTCGCAGGCAAATCACTACATTGGACGATTTCAGTAGAACTGCACAAAAAGATCAGATGGACAGATACGTATGCTACTGCTATGTACTCCAAAGTTCACTCAGACAAGCATCGATGTTGACAAGAAGAAGTGCCAGGGTGAACGCCAACAATATTGCTTGACGCATAGCCTAGAAAAACGCAGTCCAGTCTTTGGTCCCAACTTGTGCCTTTTGGTTATCGGTACATATGGTAGCGAACTGTATGGCAAGGAGTCTAAAGATTCCAGACAAGTTTGTTGACGTGTATATTCATCTGGCACTTAATCAGTCTGCACGCCAGGGATGCTCCATTTCAGTTGAACTGCACAAAAAAATTGGGTGGTTCATTTTATCGACCGCCTCCTTTCTTGTCAGCAATGTAGAAGTTTGGCGAGCTACATGACCAAGATGAGCCAGTAAACTAGTTGGATGAAAGTAGTGGCCAAGTTACTCAAACCTCCCTCGGCATCGAGGCCACTATCTCGAGGATAAACCTACAAGCAAAGTTCAGATTGTCTGTGGTGCCTCTTATGTACTCGAAAGTTTGCTCGTACAAGCATTAATTTTAGCAAGAAGTACCACCAAGTGAACACCACTTACCAGTCTGTACCCTAGGTAATTAAAGTTTGTCCATGGATGATATTGGCTGTGATCTCTCAATCATTTGGATGCATAAACATGCTGAACATGTGTATATCTGAATCTTTTTGTGAATTATCTATGAATATTGTCTTGTGATCTATCAATCATTTGGATGCATAGACATGCTGAACGTGTGTATATATGAATCTTTTGAGTTGTTGATTGTGAATGTTGCTTATGAATATGAACGTGTCCTGCGAACCTGAGTTTGATATGAATGTTTACCTTTTCTGTTGTAGTTGTGTGTGAACTTGTTAAAATGTCTACTGTGGGACTGTGACGTGTGAGTGTCAAAGGCACACCTTCTTCCCGAGAAGAATTGCACCTGCTTGTTAGGGTAGCAACGGCGCATCAGCTCTTTTTTATCTTTTTGCTCTATCTTCCCCCCTCCCCCGCTCAACCCCTGCCGTAATGTTTTCGGCCTCAAACAAACATAGTGCTGCGTTGTTTTTTGGGCCTTGATGAAAAATCAAGTGCTAATTTCTGTAGGTTGGCCCGCCCAGCAAATGGGCTGCTGGTCCACCACGGACTGGGAGGCTAAAAATTCAAGTTATATGGTGCAGAGGCAAGTAAAAAAACACCATCGAGAGCCATCCACTGAACAAAAATCACGTATGATGTGCTTCTTCAGTCGCGCCACCGGCCCCCTCTTTAATCTAGTTCGCTCCATTCCCCAACCGGTAGCACGGGACGGAGGTTTATTTCCCCCTCGCGCTGCCGGGGGATTGAAGAAGTGCGGCATCGAATCCAACACCGGCGATGGCTGCTTGTCCAAGTGATTTTCAGATAAGAAACTGCATGTTTCAGAGGCAGAGCCTTTAAATCAACACACACTTTTCAAACTTGGATAACAAAATGTTGGAAATTTTATTCATGGTAAAAAATGGAACTAACAACAAGTTAACATCATGCTGATCAACATTCATGTATAGCACATCTTCATATGATGCAAAGTCAAAAAGATATGTTATTTTCAAAATGGCAAGACAATGTTGAGTGTGCGAAAAACTGGGTAAACTAGGGACGAAATTTTGGCAAGTGTTAGATATTTTTCAACTACGCCAGTTGGAACCGAACCCGGGCAGTACAACTTTTGGGTGAGAGGGCTGCAGCCACTGGGCTAGTGCGGTATGTTCGAAAGAATGAAGGCGTCTTCCCCGGCTCTGGTTCTTTCCCGTCCGTGTGCGCTCGTCGTGGCGCCGCCGTATGCCATTGTCAACATGCTCAACAAACGAGAGGAATCCGGAGAGGATTGTACACCGAGAGGCTGACAGTGGGGACCCACCAGATCCAAGCCATATGCAAGCAAGTGCCTCATTGGAAAAAAAGCTTCCTCCTAATTGTATACTGACGTTGGGGCCCACGGGTTTGTCAACCAAGTCAATAAACGAAATAAATTTCCAATGATGACTGTCATCGGGGAGCTTTTTTTTAGGGGTATCGAGGATCATTTTTTTTGTTGCGAGAAAGGGGTATCGGGGATCTAGCTGGTATCATTTTTTTCAGAGGGCGAACAAGTATCAGCTAGGCCTAGGTTTTGTTTTTTAACATGCGTAGCCCACGACATACCGAGACAGTGGTTTCAACTTATTTTTTGTGGTCCATCATGTACGTACCGGCCTATGGGCCTCCCAGCATAGGTTTTACTTTTTCTTAAACATCGGTAGTCCAATGTTTTTTTTAAAACGCAGATCTCTGTTCTATTTATCTATATATAAGAATAATAATGCAATATCCAATTTATGTTTTCCCTTCTAACCACATTATATATATTTATATTATTACTATTATCATATATTTAATAGAGACTTATATATACATTATAAAAATATCCCACGTCTTATTAACTTATAAAAGTAAATGTTTAACAGAAGTTGGCAAGGAAAATCCTGGTTGTTTTTGACTCACAAGCAAGGAAAATCCTGGTGATTGCGTACAAAAGCTTGCGAAGATTTTAAGGACCAATGTAATAATAACGCGCTCATTTTTCTTTTGAGTAATAACTCGCTAATTTGTTAATTTTATATATAATAAAATGTGTAGCTCTGGTTTATTTTTTGATATTAATTGCTCCTTCTAACCTAACATTAAATATAGAACAAGCCTAGCTAATTCGTGTATTTCAAGAAAGTGCAAATGGGCTGGGATTTCTTAGAAAATATTAAATGGGCCGCATTCACATGAAATTATTTATTCACCCAGCCCAGCAAATGGACTATAAATTCTAGAAAACATGGGTTAAATATATGCCAAATTTTTGCAGGCTGACATGTGGGCCAATAGGTCGAAGCCTACGCAAGGCATTGTCAACTTAGTCAACAAATGATTCTGACATCCACAGCCATTGGATTTATATCCAACGGCCAGCATGCACCTTCAATCTCTCGTCTTCTTCCTCCAGCGTCACCGGGACCGCCGGTTCCGGCCTCCGGCGGCTAGCGGCTCTGCTTAGCACGCATAGCTGCGAAGCGCTACGCCACCGTCGGCCAGGCTATCCCTCCACCCCTCCACACCTCCTGTTATTCTCCACGACTGCAGCACCACGCCGCACCAGAACCAGTTATAACCATGGTACTCCTCTCAATCTGCGACTCCACTGCCGCGTCTTTCCATCTCCGGGTCGTTCCCGTCCGGGGCCTCGCTGTCATCCACCGCCTTGCTGCGCTCGGCGCGGCGTGGTCAAGAAATGAGAGTCATCAGAAGAGGACTGTACATGGAGAGCCTGACAGCTGGGACCCACGAGGTCCATGGTCGCACGCAAGGAAAGTTCCTCCTTATTAAGCTGAAAAAAATGTTTCCTCCCCCTGACAGCTGGGACCCACCAACTGTATCTTTGCACGGAAGGAAGTGCCTCCTTGTTATGCGAAAAAACTATTCCTCCCGATGACAGCTGGGACCCGACAGATTTGGTGGCTGACTTGTGGGCCTACTAAGCTGACGCATACGCAGGGCTATGTCAACTTAATCAACAAATGATTCTAGCATCTGGACCATTGGATGTTAATCCAACAGCCCTGCTATTTCTTCAACCTCTGTTCTTGCTCCTGTCTCCCGTGGGCGGCAGTGCTGCCGCACACCCGAACCAGTCAAGTTTCCCACTCCTCTCCATATGCGACTCCACTACCGCGTCTTCCCCATCTCCGGGTCATTCCAGTCTGGGGCCTAGCCGTCGTCCACCAGCCTTGGTATGCTTGGCACGGTGTGGTCAACATGGTCAACAAACGAGAGTCATCGGAAGATGATCGTACGTGAGAGGCTGACAGTGGGGACGCACCACGCCATGGACGCATGCATGCTACTGCATCCTTTTTAGCCTAAAAATAATGTTTTCTCCCCCTGACAGCTGGGACCAACCAGCTACATCTTCGCACGCAAGGAAGTGCGTCCTTATTACGGGCAAAAAAATGATTCCTCTCCCTAACAACTGGGACCCAGCAGCTATATCTTCACACAAAAGGAAGTGCGTCCTTATCCTCCCTGACAGCTGGGACCCACCCGGTCGAATCGTATGTAGCGTTGTCTGTCTTGTCACGAATGTGTATGTACTGGTCGATCGGTCGCTCTGCAACGATGAACCATGACCGAGTAAGTAGTGGCACATGTCATAGTAGAGCCCCCCACGTAGCAGTTCAGGCTGTCCTGTCTAAACTGTGTACATGTACATACAGCCACACGCCAAAAAATACGGCCATGTTTGTACATACGAGTGGGATCTCAAAACACGTACTCGCGCATACGGACGGCCAGTGCTCGTGTACATGGAGAGGCAACGGACGGCAGCGACGTCGTCCTGTTCATCGGCAGCTAACCGGCTGGGTCAGAACGGAGGAAACAACATCATATTCACCGGGAGCCAAGTGACTGGGTCAGAATGCATCCTATTCATCGGGAGCGAAGCCACTGGGTCGGAACACATCCTGTTCATCGGGAGCCAACCGGCTTGGACGGAACAGCCGGAACGGGGTCTGGCGTACCGCAAAACGGAGGAAAACGGCCTTCTATTCGACCGCGTACGGTCGAAACGGGGTCCTGTTCATCGGGAAGGGTCTGGCATACCGTAGAACGGAGGAAACAGACTTGTGTTTGGGTGCCTACGGTCGAGACAGGGTGCTGTTGATCGGGAGGTGTGTGGCGTACCGCAAAACAGAGGAAACGGACTTGTGTTGGAGTGCCTACGGTCGAAACGGGGTCATATTCATCGGGAGGGGTGTGGCGTACCACAAAATGGGACTCCACGGGCTACGGTTCATCTACCGTCTACTGCCTCGCTCCAACCTCCACGGGCTACTGTTCATCCACCGTTGACTTCCTCCAGCCTCCACCTACTACTGTTCATCCACCATCGACTTCCTCCAGCCTCCACCAGCTACTGTTCATCCACGGGGGTCCTGTTCATCCAGCCTCCATCATCTACTGTTCAACCAGCCCTCCACGGGGTCCTGTTCATCCACCCTCCACCAGCCTCCTTGATCGGGGTCCTGTTCATCCAGCGGCAACGACCTCTACTACCACGGGGTCCTGTTCATCCAACCCCCACCGGGAGCTGTTCACCCAACCCCCAACAACGGTCACTGTTCATCAAGAGGCAGCAGGTTCGATCGCTTCAGTTAGCAGTAGTAGCGAAGGAATCGCTCAGGTTCAGTAACGTAGCTAATGCAATCGCTCGGGTTCAGTAAGAGAACGCCTCGCTCGGGTTCAGTTAGAACCCAACGCCTCGCCGCACACACGAGCGTACGTGTACGAGAGAAACGAGCAATCCCTCCGTGCATCGCTCGGCCCCGACCACCCACCGTAACTGGGAACTCCCCAAAATTTTCATCGCCCTCGCTTCTACCATGATTTTTTCCGCCTTGGACGGCCCAAAGAATGTCATGCAGGTGTGTCTCCGCCCCGGCCTGGACGAAAAGCCCATTTTATGTCATGATTTTTTGTCATAGAAGTAGGAGCCCACCACATCTATGATGATACCGGGTTTTGTCACAATTATCATCATAGAAGTGTCATAAGCATGACAGAATTATTTTTTCATTCAGGCCAAAATGTCACAGATGTGTCTTTTTTTGTAGTACTTGCACTTGTGTCATCCAACTCCTACGACATATTTGACTCACCAAATGAAAGAATTGGAAGGTGCTTCATGGCTAAAGGCCCTAAGGTGTCACACCCCGAGTATGTTGATTTCAATAGTGATGAAGATGATTTGCTAGGTGATGATGATTTACTTGTTGACAACACTAGTGATGAAAACTATGAAGAACTTGCTAGTAATCATGCTAATTAGGATGAAACGAATGACAATGGAAATAAGGAGATTGAGCATCTAACTAAAGAACTAAACACTCTTAAGTTGGCTCATGAAACAACCCTAGAGGATCATAGAGAGCTCCTATGGACTCGTGTGAAGCTACGCTTCGAGAAGCTAAATTTAGAGCAAGAACATGCGTTCCTAAAAGCTATCAATGATGATCTTCGAAAGAAGAGTTCTTATCTTGCCAAACATCTCCTCTTGTCTACTTATATGCCACAAGTAAAATCTAGCAATAAGAGCAAGAAAGATTCTTCCTCTAGTAGTAACAATAACCATGTTAAATCTAATATTGTTGCTTCTAGTAGTTCTCTTGATTCCACTAATGATCCTCTTAACCAAGTTACACTTGAGCAAGAAAATAGCTTAATGAAGGGAATTATAGAGAAAGGTGTTTACAAGAGCCTTGCCGGAACTAAACAATTTGAGGAAATTGTACGCAAGCAAGGAAGGCACCGGAAGAACCAAGGTGTTGGTTCTGAATGAAAGTTCAATGCCAATGGAGTTGAATGGAAATAAGATCAATACCCCAACATGAAGATTGTTCCTCAACAAGAGAAGTATGATCCCACTTCTTTCAAAGGAACACAAGCTCAATATGATCTTCCACTACAAGACCACAAGCTAAAAGGCAAGGACAAGCTTCAAGAAGAGATTGATTCATTTGAAGAAGCTCCTAAGGCCATGGTCAAGTGGGTTCCCAAGACTACGTCAAGTTCTATTTCATCAAGTATGACTACAACTCCAAGGATTCCCATCAAGTTGATGTGGATCCCAAAGAAGAAGAACTAGAGAGTTCTTGAGGGTGACTCCGCCAACATACTTCACTCATATTCATTTTGGCAAGGACAAGTGCAATCAACTTTCATATCTTGCACTAGTTCATGGAGTCACAAACCCTCTTTTTGCTAAGACAAGGGACAGGGTAACCTAATGCTTTCATGGACATCATCATATGTGTGTTTCAATCTATGTCTACGGATATCCTTGTATGTTCCTTGTGGGACTAACCCATGTAGATATTGAAAGTGCAACACTCCAATGGATTGCTCCAAAAGATCTACATCAACATTGAGCATCCACATCTTCAACATCTACATGAAGTTATCATCGACAAAACCCAAGGTTAGTTCATCCCTCTTAGGGGGGATATCACATCTAGGGGGAGCTTTGCTCTAAAAATTGAGCTCAAGCAACTCTAATGGTGTGAACACAACAATGCTTTATGTAAAAGTGGTAAGCCCACTTGTGCTTAAACGATGAGTACGACCTATGATCAAATGTTCTCATTTGAGTCCTAAGTCAATATACTCATATATAGATGACCTAGTCATCGCCAATTGCTTGATAGATGCTAGAGTGTATGTGCATGCTTTGTCACATGTTTTATTTGCTATCTTATTGTGTGAGCATGTTGGTTGCATAATTTTTCCATTCGAGGACATCCATTTGTGGTTTTGATTGTTTGGTTTTTATTAGCCAAATGGATGGACAAGAATGCCTAAGTACTTCCTCTAGCTATCTATGCCTTTTCTCTTCTCAAATTCTATTCATGCTACATCACAAAATTTGAACAAGTCTTTTTCGGACCCTCCGAGTGAAGAGCACTCGGAGCCACCGATCTGTCAAGGGATGACTTCCAAAACCTCTTAGTGAATTTTAGTCAGACCAATACATTCATATTCGGTCCCACCAGAACTACTAGGTTGATCTAGGTTCTCACCTCGGTGCCACCGTAGAACTATTCGGTCTCACTGAGTTGCAGCAACTGCAAGCAGTTTTGCATCTCGGTGCCACCGAACCGTTCCACTCGGCGCCACCGACAGCTAATGGGTATATATACTCTTCGGCCCATCGTTTGCAAAATTCTTCAAACTCTCGAGCCTGCGCCCCCCCCCCCCCATTGTTGTCGCTCTTGGTCTCCGGATCATTGCCGTCTCCACCTGTGCACCGTCGTCGCAGGTCTCCGCCGCCATAGCGAGCCATCACCAAGTTAGGGTATGGTTCGACCCCTTTGTGCAAATTCTTAATCCGATTCAATGCACAAACTAAATGCCTGTATTCTTGCCATGATTGAAAACTTCCTATCCACACAAAAACTCCTCTAGATTAGATTTTATGCAAAATCTTAGGGTTAGGTTTCCGCCGAACTAATCTCGGACCGACCGAAATGAATTTTTCGGTCCCACCGATTGGCCCTGGCCATTGCACTAAGTACAACTCGGTCTGACCGAAGCGTACTGATCAGTGAGACCAAAAGCAATTTGTCAGTGAAACCCTAGCATCTCGGTGTCACCGAACTGCAACTCGGTATGACCGAAACTGCATGTTTAGATTCTGTTAAGTGCTTAGGTGTCACCGAGATTATCATATCGGTAGCTCCGAAATGTTTTCTACAGAAAAAAATTAAGATTTTGGCTCAATTTTTGCAAAAACCAGCTGTCTTTTGTGATGCTCATCCACTCTACCTACATCCATCTGTTCACAGGGTCAGTTGCAAAGATGTCTGAGGCCAGTGATAGTCAGAGCAGGTCAGAGAAGCAAATCAACCTCAGTGAGGGCAAAAGCCCTAGTGGTAGCTATGATGAGGGCAGTAGAAGCACTCCTAGCAACTTACCAAAAGCTGCTACCAGACAGAGGAAGAAGAGGAATTCTGACAGTGAGGATGAAGATTTTGTGGTTGAGGAAGAAGTAACTTCCAAGAAGAAAGTGGTCAAGAAAGAGTATGTTGGTGCTGCTGCCACCACCAAGCCAGGCCTACAAAAGAAAGCTCCTGCGAACAGAGCTCCAATGTCCAAAGCCAGAAAATCAATTGCTGCACATGAGACTATGGAGCTCACACTTGAGCCCAGAGAGGAAGATGAAGCTACTGGTGGAAAGAAGAAAAGGAAGGAAAGGGTCAAGAAGATTATAGCCAAAGTCATTGGAAGACCGTCCATGATGAGAGATTCTGATGAGGAAGATGAGGAGGAGGAAGAGCCTGTTGCACCTCCTGCAAAGTCTCAAAAGTTGATGGCAGATGCCATTAAGACTGGTGCTGCTCCTTCCATGGTGCTGCTCCTTCCAAGCCCAAGATAAAACCTCGACCTGCTGCACCCAAGCCTTCTGCTCCAAAGAGATCCACTAGAAACATATCAGCTGTAGAGAAGAATAAGGCCCGAGTGCCAGAAGTCCAAGAGGATGATGAGCCACTAGTGCTCAGAAAACTGAAGCCAAAGATTCCAGACCACAATGATGATCATCTAGTGGCTAAGAACATGAAGTTGAGGAAAGATCATGGACTGGGATTATGGAGACAGACAGATCCATATGCCACAACGAGGAGGACTGCTGCTGACTATCATTTCCATACCAGAGAACAACAGGACTTCTATGAGACAGTGTTGTTGGACAAGAAGCCCATTGTGTGTGACATGAAATGGGTTGACTGGAAATACATTGATGCAAATGAATATTACTTTCCCCATGTTCATGAGACCTTCAGGCTAAATGAAGTTGATGCTTTTGTTGGACAAGAGCAAACTAAATGGAATGATGAGATGATTTTGCAGTTTTACTCCACTGCCCACTTCTATCCTGATGGGAAGATAGTGTGGATGACTGAGGGCACCAGGTACCAGTCATCAATCTCTGAGTGGGTTGAGCTCACAAATGCTCCACAGGAAGATGGAAATGATCTTGATGTTTATGGCGAAGGATCACAACTCCATGGCTAACATGTATAAGCCTATTCCTGATGCAGCCCTAGAGACTCACAAGCTTGGATCAATCTACTATCTGCTTGCTGGATTGACCACCATAAACTCCATACTAAGGCATACCTCTTGCCTAAGTCTGGAGACCATAGGATGATAAGTGGCCACTTCATCAACTTGCTACACCTGTTTGATGTTCCCCAAAAGTTCCAGGTCATGAGCTTAATAGTTGAGATAGTCAAGAGGACAACAGCTGACCAAAAGAGGTCATGTGGATATGCTCCACACATTCAGATGTTGATTAACTCCAAGGTTGGACCTGGGACATATCTACTTGACAAAGAGCATCTACCTCTTAGGCTGATTTTGAGGACAATGAAGTTGTCATGGATGCATCACATCGTACATCTGTTAAGGCCCAGGAGAAGAATGAGAAAGCAAAGGCTGCAAGAGCAGCAAAGGCAGCAAGTGCTCCAGATCCATCTGTTGTAAATCTCAAGACCAAGCAAGATCAACTCACATACCTTCTAGAAGCAACCCTGAGGATAGAGAAGAGTCTAGCCAACTTGACTAAGAATCAGGAGAGCTTAGAGAGGATTGTGGAGGATAAGATGTACAACCTTGATGTGAAGGTCATAGAGATTCAGAAAATAGTTGAGAAGCTGCGGGATGATGCTGAGGACAATGATGCTAGAACTACAACAGACAAATTCCAGACAGTGCCAAGGGCACAGAGGTCTTCTGCTGAGCCAGTTGCAGACTTGAGACCTACTCATTCTGCTCCTGCCACCACAGCCACAGTTGCTCCTCCAGTATCTACTCCACCAGCTCCACAGACATCAGCTGATGCATTTGCAGATGGACTCCTCTCAACACCGTCTATGCACACCAGAGCTACAAGCCAGAAGACCCCTTCAGGAGATCACGGAGATCGTGCCTAGAGTGCCATATAGCACTATACATTTTCAAACTTTTTGGTAACTTGTTGCCAAAGGGGGAGAAAGTGTATAGATCATAGGCTTCGAGAGAGAGTGTCTTTTGCTTTTGTTGGTTTCATTTGCCATGCTTATTTCTACTTTGGTTTGGTTGGTTGTTGCTTCGTATGCTACTTGTGTGTTATGCTCGTGAGATACTTTGTGAGATCATGTGTTTGATCATACTACGCTTAATGTGTTCTTGCATGATTATCTCTATGAATGTTTATGTAAGATCAATCACTTTATCCTTGGTGATGAGTGCATGTTATTTAATTCTTATCATTTTGTGCACTCCACAAAGATGTATGTGACATGGAAGAGTGCCCCATGATCCTAATCGATTGTGCATTTGCATTCAAACGCAAATTTTAAATAATGCACAAATTTAGGGGGAGCTCTTGCTTATCACATACTTGTCAAAGCGACAATGTATTCTATTCATATTATCATTTGTTGAAGCTTTGATCTATATGTTGTCATCAATTACCAAAAGGGGGGAGATTGAAAGTGCAACTAATCCCGGGTGGTTTTGGTAATTTATAACAACATATAGCTCATTGAGCTAATATCCATTCAAGTTTAATATTTCAGAAAGTTCAATGGATGGCATGGCATGGACTAGAGATGTGGACCCCTCAAAATGCTAAGGACACATTTTGGCAAAAGCTCAAGACTCTTCATTTCATTTTTAGTGATCTAAGATCACATTGAGTCCATAGGAAAGTCAATACTATTAAAAGGGGATGAGGTGTTGCTTAATGGCTTGCTTGCTCAAATGCTTAATGATATTGATCCAAAACCCTCAACCACTCGCTACAAAAAAAAGCCACATCCGTGACATTTTGGCGCGAACGAAATTTTTTTCTGTCATGCTTATGACACTTCTATGATGATAATTGTGACAAAACAACGTATCACCATAGATGTGGTGGGCTCCTACTTCTATGACAAAACATCATGATAGAAAATGGGCTTTTCATCCTGGGCGGGCCGGGCACGCACCTGCATGACATTCTTTGGGCCGTCCATGACGGAAAAAATCATGGTAGAAGCGTGGGCGAGGAAAATTCTGGGGAGTTCCCAGTTATGGTGGGTGGTCGGGGCCGAGCGATGCACGAAGGTTTGCGCGTTTCTCTCATACACATACGCGCGTGTGTCCGAGGTGTTGGGCTCTAACTGAACCCGAGCAAGGCGTTCGCTTACTGAACCCGAGCGATTACACTAGCTACATTACTGAACCCGAGCGCTCGATCCCTTGGCTGTTAACTGAAAATGAGCGATTCCTTCGCTACTGTTGCTAACTGAAGCAGATCAAACCATGCTGGTGCCTCTTGATGAACATTAACCGTTGTTGGGGGTTGGATGAACAGGACCCCGTTGTAGTAGAGGTTGTTGCTACTGGATGAATAGGACCCGAATCGAGGAGGCCGCCATACCCGAGCCGGTTGGGGGTGGATGAACAGAACCCCGCGGAGGCCTGGTTGAACAGTAACCGGTGCAGGCCGGGTGAACAGTAGCCCGTGGATGAACAGTACCAGGTGGAGGCAGGAGGAAGACGCGGTGGGTGAACAGTAGCAGGTGGAGGCTGGAGGAAGTCGACGATGGATGAACAGTATGAAGGAAATATGCCATAGAGGCAATAATAAAGTTGTTATTTTATATTTCCTTATTCATGCTAAATGTTTATTATTCATGCTAGAATTGTATTGATCGAAAACCTAAATACATGTGTGAATACATAGACAAACACTGTGTCCCTAGTGAGCCTCTACTTGACTAGCTCATTGATCAAAGATGGTTATGGTTTCCTAACCATAGACATGAGTTGTCATTTGATAACGGGATCACATCATTAGGAGAATGATGTGATGGACAAGACCCATCCGTTAGCTTAGCATTATGATCGTTCAGTTTTGTTGCTATTGTTTCTTCATGTCAAATGCATATTCTTTCGACTATGAGATTGTGCAACTCCCGGATATCGGAGGAATGCCTTGTGTGCTATAAAACGTCACAACGTAACTGGGTGATTATAAAGATGCTCTGCAGGTATCTCCAAAGGTGTTTGTTGAGTTGGCATAGATCGAGATTAGAATTTGTCACTCCGAATATCGGAGAGGTATCTCTGGGCCCTCTCGGTAATACACATCATAAGAAGCCGTGCAAGCAAAGTGACTAATGAGTTAGTTGCAGGATGATGTATTACGGAACGAGTAAAGAGACTTGCCGGTAATGAGATTGAACTAGGTATGAAGATACCGGTGATCGAACCTCGAGCAAGTAACATACCGATAAACAAAGGGAATAATGTATGTTGTCATAACGGTTCGACCAATAAAGATCTTCATAGAATGTGTAGGAGCCAATATGAGCATCCAGGTTCCCCTGTTGGTTATTGACCAGAGAGGTGACTCGGTCATGTCTACATAGTTCTCGAACCCGTGGGGTCCGCACGCTTAACGTTCGATGACGATATTGTATTATATGAGTTATGTGATTTGGTGACCGAATGTTTTTCGGAGTCCCGGATGAGATCACGGACATGATGAGGAGTCTCGAAATGGTTGAGAGGTAAAGATTGATATATAGGACGATAGTATTTGGACATCGAAAGTGTTCCGGAGTGTATCGGGTATTTATCGAAGTACCGGAGGGGTTACCGGAACCCCCGGGGGGAAGATATGGGCCATGAGAGGGGAGCACACCAGCCCACAAGGGGTGGCACGCCCCCCTATGGCAGGAGGCCGAATTGGAAGGGGGCGGTTCGGCCCCCCCTTCCTTTCTCTCTTCCCCCTTCCCTTTCTTCTCCGGTGAAAAAAAGGGAAGGGGGCGCTACTTGGGGAAACCCCAAGTAGGATTCGGATCCTACTTGAGGTGCCCCCTGGCTACCTCTCCTCCCCTCCCACCTATATATATGTGGGGTAGGGGGCGCCTAGAACACACAACATCAATTGTTAGCCGTGTGCGGCGCCCCCTCCACAGTTTACACCCCCGATCATATTCTCGCGGTGCTTAGGCGAAGCCCTGCGCGGATCACATCACTATCACCGTCACCATGCTATCGGGCTGACGGAACTCATCTACTACCTCGACACCTTGCTGGATCAAGAAGGCAAGGGACGTCATTGAGCTGAACATGTGCAGAACTCGGAGGTGTCGTACGTTTGGTACTCGATCGGTGGAGCGCGAAGAAAGTTCGACTACATCAACCGCGTTGTGAAATGCTTCCGCTTTCGGTCTATGAGGGTACATAGACACACTCTCGCCCTCATTGCTATGCATCTCCATGGATAGATCTTTGCGTGTGCGTAGAAATTTTTCTGTTTTCCATGCTATGTTTCCCAACAGTCGCATCCGAGCCAGGTCTATGCGTAGATAATATGCACGAGTAGAACACAAAGAGTTGTGGGCGGTGATAGTCATACTCTTACCACCAACATCTTATTTTGATTCGGCGGTATTGTGGGATGAAGCGGCCCAGACCAACCTTACATGTCCACGCACATGAGACCGGTACCGCCGACAGACATGCAACTAGTTTTGCATAAAGGTGGCTGGCGGGTGTCTGTTTCTCCTACTTTAGTTGAATCAAATTTGACTGCGGCCGGTCCTTGAAGAAGGTTAAAACAGCAAACTTGATGAAACACCATTGTGGTTTTGATGCGTAGGTAAGAATGGTTCTTGCTAGAAGCCTGTAGCAGCTACGTAAAACTTGCAACAACAAAGTAGAAGACGTCTAACTTGTTTTTGTAGGGCATGTTGTGATGTGATATGGTCAAGACATGATGTGACATAAGTTATTGTATGAGATGATCATGTTTTGTAAAAGTCATCGGCAACCAGCAGGAGCCTAATGGTTGTCTCTTTATTGTATGAAATGCACACGCCATGTAATTGCTTTACTTTATCACTATGCGTTAGCGATAGTTGTAGAAGCAATAGTTGGCGAGACGACCACGACGCAATGATGGAGGTCAAGGTGTCGAACCGATGACGATGGAGATCATGACGATGCTTTGGAGATGGAGATCAAAAGCACAAGATGATGATGGCCATATCATGTCACATATTTTGATTGCATGTGATGTTTATCTTTTATGCATCTTATTTTGCTTAGTACGGTGGTAGCATTATAAGATGATCCCTTAACTAAATTTCAAGGTATAAGTGTTCTCCCTGAGTATGCACCATTGCGACAGTTCGTCGTGTTGAGACACCACGTGATGATCGGGTGTGATAGACTCTACGTTCACATACAACGGGTGCAAGACAGTTTTTGCACATGCAGAATACTCGGGTTAAACTTGACGAGCCTAGCATGTATAGACATGGCCTCGGAACACTGGAGACCGAAAGGTCGAACGTAAATCATATAGTAGATATGATCAACATAGAGATGTTCACCATTGATGACTACTACATCTCACGTGATGATCGGACATGGTTTAGTTGATTTGGATCACGTATCATTTAGATGACTTGAGGGATGTCTATCTAATTGGGAGTTCTTAAGTAATTTGATTAATTGAACTTAATTTATCATGAACTTAGTCCTGATAGTATTTGCATATTTATGTTGTAGATCAATGGCCCATGCTACCGTTCCCTGGAATTTTAATGCGTTCCTAGAGAAAGCTAAGTTGAAAGATGATGGTAGCAACTACACGGACTGGGTCCGTAACTTGAGGATTATCCTCATGGCTGCACAGAAGAATTATGTCCTTGATGCACCACTAGGTGAAAGGCCTGCTGCAGGAGCGGATGCTGATGTTTTGAATGTCTGGCAAGCTCGATCTAATGACTACTCGATAGTTCATTGTGCCATGTTTTACGGCTTAGAATCGGGACTTCAAAGACATTTTGAACGTCATGGACCATATGAGATGTTCCAGGAGTTGAAGTTAATATTTCAAGCAAATGCCCGAGTTGAGAGATATGAAGTCTCCAACAAGTTCTATAGCTGCAAGATGGAGGAGAACAGTTCTGTCAGTGAACACATACTCAAAATGTCTGGGTATCATAATCATTTGACTCAGCTGGGAGTTAATCTTCCAGATGATAGTGTTATTGACAGAGTTCTTCAATCACTTCCACCAAGCTACAAAGGCTTCGTGATGAACTATAATATGCAAGGGATGGAGAAGACAATTCCCGAGCTCTTCACAATGCTCAACGCTGCGGAGGTAGAAATCAAGAAGGAGCATCAAGTGTTGATGGTTAACAAGACCACTAGTTTCAAGAAAAAGGGCAAGGGAAAGAAGGGGAACTTCAAGAACAATGGCAAGCAAGTTGCCACTCCCGAGAACAAACCCAAAACTGGACCCAAGCCTAAAACTGAGTGCTTCTACTGCAAAGGGACTGGTCACTGGAAGCGGAACTGCCCCAAGTATTTGGCGGATAAGAAGGATGGCAAAGTGAACAAAGGTATATTTGATATACATGTTATTGATGTGTACCTTACTAATGCTCGTAGTAGCGCCTGGGTATTTGATACTGGTTCGGTTGCTCATATTTGTAACTCGAAATAGGGGCTACGGATTAAACAAAGATTGGCTAAGGACAAGGTGACGATGCGCGTCGGGAATGGTTCCAAGGTCGATGTGATCGCCGTCGGCATGCTACCTCTACATCTACCTTCAGGATTAGTTTTAGACTTGAATAATTGTTATTTGGTGCCAGCGTTGAGCATGAACATTATATCTGGATCTTGTTTAGTGCGAGATGGTTATTCATTTAAATCAGAGAATAATGGTTGTTCTATTTATATCAGTAATATCTTTTATGGTCATGCACCCTTGAAGAGTGTTCTATTTTTGTTGAATCTCGATTGTGGTGATACACATATTCATAATATTGATGCCAAAAGATGCAAAGTTGATAATGATAGTGCAACATAGTTCTGGCACTGCCGTTTAGGTCATATTGGTGTAAAGCGCATGAAGAAACTCCATGCAGATGGGCTTTTGGAATCACTTGATTATGAATCATTTGATACTTGTGAACCATGCCTCATGGGCAAGATGACTAAAACTCCGTTCTCCGGAACAATGGAGCGAGCTAATGACTTATTGGAAATAATACATACCGATGTATGCCGTCCGATGAGTGTTGAGGCACGTGGCGGGTATCATTATTTTCTAGCCTTCACAGATGATTTGAGTAGATATGGGTATATCTACTTAATGAAACACAAGTCTGAAACATTTGAAAAGTACAAAGAATTTTAGAATGAAGTGGAGAATCATCGTAACAAGAAAATAAAATTTCTACGATCTAATCATGGAGGCGAATATTTGAGTTACGAGTTTGGACTTCATTTAAAACAATGTGGAATAGTTTCACAACTCACGCCACCTAGAACACACTGCGTAATGGTGTGTCCGAATGTCGTAACCGTACTTTATTAGATATGGTGCGATCTATGATGTCTCTTACTGATTTACCACTATCGTTTTGGGGTTATGCATTAGAGACAGCTGCATTCACGTTAAATAGGGCACCGTCTAAATCCGTTGAGATGACACCGTTTGAACTGTGGTTTGGCAAGAAACCTAAGCTGTCATTTCTTAAAGTTTGGGGTTGCAACACTTATGTCAAAAGGCTTCAGCCTGATAAGCTCGAACCCAAATCGGAGAAGTGCGTCTTCATAGGATACCCTAAGGAAACAATTGGGTACACCTTCTACCACAGATCCAAAGGCAAGATCTTTGTTGCCAAGAATGGAACCTTTCTAGAGAAGGAGTTTCTCTCGAAATAAGTGAGTGGGAGGAAAGTATAACTTGATGAGGTCATTGTACCTTCTTTCAAATTTGAAAGTAGCTCATCAGAGAAATCCGTTCCCGTGATGCCTACACAACTAGAGAGGAAGCTAATGATGATGATCATGAAACTTCAGATCAAGTTACTACTGGACCTCGTAGGTCGAACAGAGCATGTTCTGCACCAGAGTGGTACGGTAATCCTGTTCTGGAAGTCATGTTACTAGACCATGACGAACCTACAAACTATGAAGAAGCTATGATGAGCCCAGATTCTGATAAATGGCTTGAGGATATGAAATCTGAGATAGGATCCATGTATGAGAACAAAGTGTGGACTTTGGTGGACTTGCCCGATGATCGGCAAGCCATAGAGAATAAATGGATCTTCAAGAAGAAGACTGACACTGATGGTAATGTTACTATCTACAAAGCTCGACTTGTCGCAAAAGGTTTTTGACAAGTTCAAGGAGTTGACTACGATGAGACTTTCTCACCCGTAGAGATGCTTAAGTCTGTCCGAATCATGTTAGCAATTGCCGCATTTTATGATTATGAAATCTGGCAAATGGACATCAAAACTGCATTCCTTAATGGATTTCTTAAAGAAGAGTTGTATATGATGCAACCAGAAGGTTTTGTCGATCCTAAAGGTGCTAACAAAGTGTGCAAGCTCCAGCGATCCATCTATGGACTGGTGCAAGCATCTCGGAGTTGGAAATATACCCTTTGATGAGGTGATCAAAGCCTATGGTTTTATACAGACTTTCGGAGAAGCCTGTATTTACATGAAAGTGAGTGGGAGCTCTGTAGCATTTCTAATATTATATGTGTATGACATATTGTTGATTGGAAACGATGTAGAATTTCTAGATAGCATAAAAGGGTACCTGAATAAGAGTTTTTCAATGAAAGACCTCGGTGAAGCTGCTTATATATTGGGCATCAAGATCTATAGGGATAGATCAAGACGCTTAATAGGACTTTCACAAAGCACAAACCTTGATAAAGTTTTGAAGAAGTTCAAAATGGATCGGTCAAAGAAAGGTTTCTTGCCTGTGTTGCAAGGTGTGAATTTGAGTAAGAGTCAATGCCCGACCACAGCAGAAGATAGAGAGAAAATGAAAGTCATTCCCTATGCTTCCGCCATAGGTTCTATCATGTATGCTATGCTGTGTACCAGACCTGATGTGTGCATTGCCATAAGTCTGGCAGGGAGGTACCAAAGTAATCCAGGAGTGGATCACTGGACAGCGGTCAAGAACATCCTGAAGTACCTGAAAAGGTCTAAGGATATGTATCTCATTTATGGAGGTGAAAAGAGCTCATCGTAAATGGTTATGTCGATGCTAGTTTTGACACTGATCCGGATGACTCTAAGTCACAAACTGGATATGTATTTATATTGAATGGTGGAGCTGTCAGTTGGTGAAGTTCCAAGCAGAGCGTCGTGGCGGGATCTACGTGTGAAGCGGAGTACAAAGCTGCTTCGGAAGCAGCAAATGAAGGAGTCCGGATGAAGGAGTTCATATCTGATCTAGGTGTAATACCTAGTGCATTGGGTCCAATGAAAATCTTTTGTGACAATACTAGAGCAATTGCCCTAGCAAAGGAATCCAGATTTCACAAAAGAACCAAACACATCAAAAGACGCTTCAACTCTATCCCTGATCAAGTCAAGGAGGGAGACATAGAGATTTGCAAAATACATACGGATGTGAATGTTGCAGACCCGTTGACTAAGCCTCTTCCACAACCAAAACATGATCAGCACCAAGACTCCATGGGTGTTAGAATCATTACAATGTAATCTAGATTATTGACTCTAGTGCAAGTGGGAGACTGAAGGAAATATGCCCTAGAGGCAATAATAAAGTTGTTATTTTATATTTCCTTATTCATGATAAATGTTTATTATTCATGCTAGAATTGTATTGATCGGAAACCTAAATACATGTGAGAATACATAGACAAACACTGTGTCCCTAGTGAGCCTCTACTTGACTAGCTCGTTGATCAAAGATGGTTAAGGTTTCCTAACCATAGACATGAGTTGTCATTTGATAACGGGATCACATCATTAGGAGAATGATGTGATGGACAAGACCCATCCGTTAGCTTAGCATTATGATCATTCAGTTTTATTGCTATTGCTTTCTTCATGTCAAATGCATATTCCTTCGACTATTAGATTATGAAACTCCCGGATACCGGAGGAATGCCTTGTGTGCTATCAAATGTCACAACGTAACTGGGTGATTATAAAGATGCTCTACAGGTATCTCCGAAGGTGTTTGTTGAGTTGGCATAGATCGAGATTAGGATTTGTCACTCCGAGTATCGGAGAGGTATCTCTAGGCCCTCTCGGTAATACACATCATAAGAAGCCTTGCAAGCAAAGTGACTAATGAGTTAGTTGCAGGATGATGTATTACAGAACGAGTAAAGAGACTTTCCGGTACCGAGATTGAACTAGGTATGAAGATACCGACGATCGAATCTCGGGCAAGTAACATACCGATGAACAAAGGGAATAATGTATGTTGTCATAACAGTTCGACCGATAAAGATCTTCGTAGAATATGTAGGAGCCAATATGAGCATCCAGGTTCCGCTATTGGTTATTGACCAGAGAGGTGACTCGGTCATGTCTACATAGTTCTCGAACCTGTAGGGTCCGCACGCTTAACGTTCGATGACGATATTGTATTATATGAGTTATCTGATTTGGTGACTGAATGTTGTTCGGAGTCCCGGATGAGATCATGGACATGACGAGGAGTCTCAAAATGGTCGAGAGGTAAAGATTGATATATAGGACGATAGTATTCGGACACCGGAAGTGTTCCGGAGTGTATCGGGTATTTATCGAAGTACCGGAGGGGTTACCGGAACCCCCGGGGGGAAGATATGGGCCATGAGAGGGGAGCACACCAGCCCACAAGGGGTGGCGCGCCCCCCTATGGTGGGGCCGAATTGGAGAAGGAAAAAGGGGGGTTCGGCCCCCCTTCCTTTCTCTCTTCCCCCTTCCCTTTCTTCTCCGGTGAAAAAAAGGAAAGGGGGGCGCCACTTGGGGAAACCCCAAGTAGGATTCGGATCCTACTTGGGGCGCCCCCTGGCTGCCTCTCCTCCCCTCCCACCTATATATATGTGGGGAAGGGGGCGCCTAGAACACAAAACATCAATTGTTAGCCGTGTGTGGCGCCCCCCTCCACAGTTTACACCCCTGATCATATTCTCGCGGTGCTTAGGCGAAGTCCTGTGCGGATCACGTCACCATCACCGTCACCATGCCGTCGTGCTGACGGAACTCATCTACTACCTTGACACCTTGCTGGATCTAGAAGGCGAGGGACATCATCGAGCTGAACCTGTGCAGAACTCGGAGGTGCCGTACGTTCGGTACTCGATCGGTGGAGCGCGAAAAAAGTTCGACTACATCAACCGCGTTGTGAAACGCTTCCGCTTTCGGTCTACGAGGGTACGTAGACACACTCTGCCCCTTGTTGCTATGCATCTCCATGGATAGATCATTGCGTGTGCGTAGAAATTTTTTTGTTTTCCATGCTACGTTTCCCAACACAGTAGCCCGTGGAGGCTGGAGCGAGGCAGTAGATGGTGGATGAACAGTAGCCCATGGAGTCTCGTTTTGTGATATGCCACACCCCTCCCTATGAACAAGACCCTGTTTCGATCGTAGGCACTCCAACGCAAGTCCGTTTCCTCTGTTTTGCGGTACGGCACACCCCTCCCGATCAACAGCACCCCGTTTCGAGCATAGGAGCTCGAACGCAAGTCTGTCTCCTCCGTTCTGTGGTACGCCAGACCCTTCCCAATGAACAGGACCCCGTTTCGACCGTACATGGTCGAACAGAAGGCCGTTTCCTCCATTCTGCGGTATGCCAGACCTCGTTTCGGTTGTTCCGTCCAAGCCGGTAGGCTCCCGATGCACACGACGTATTCCGTTGCCTCCCGATGAACATGACGCGGTTTCTCCGTTCCGACCCAGCCGGTTGGCTACCGATGAACAATACGCCATTGCTACCGTCCGTTGCCTCTCCATGTACACGAACCCTGGCCATATGTATGCGCGATTAGGCGCTCGAGACTCCGCCCGTATGTATGTACATGGTCGTATTTTTTAGCATGTGGCTGTACGTACGTGTACACAGTTTAGAAGGGACTGCCTAAACTGCTACGTCGGGGGCTCTACTACTACACGTGCTGCTGCTTGCTCGGCCACGGTACATCGTTGCAGAGAGACCGATCGACCAGTATGTACGTACATGTTCGCGACCAGACAGACAACGCTATGTACACTTCAACCGGGTAGGTCCCAGCCGTCAGGGAGGATAAGGAGGCACTCCCTTGCGTGCGAAGATATATGTGGTGGGTCCCAGCTGTCAGGGGGAGGAATCATTTTTTTGCGCGTAATAAGGAGGCACTTCCTTGAATGCGAAGATGTAGCTGGTGGGTCCAGCTATCAGCCTCACCGTGTACAGTCTTCTATCAATGGCTGTCGTTCGTTGACAACGTTGACCACGCCGCGCGGAGAGCACCAAGGCGGTGGACGACGGCAAGGCCTGGTAACGAAACGATGCGGAGCCGAGGAAGAAGAGGCAGTGAATGCCCACGAGGAGGGAAGTACAAGGGTTCACTGGTTCCGCTACGGTGTGAGGCTGCCGTCGCCAGAGAATAACACGTGGTGTGGGTGAGTAGAGGGAAGGCCTGGCCAGCAGTGGGATTAGGGTGGGGCGGTGAGGCCTGCACAGTAGCATTGCCGCCCATGGTAGGCAGGAGCAAGCGGTCCCGCCGGCGCTGGTTTGGGCGGCTGAACCAAGAATATCAGAGGTTGAAGAAGCAACACTGCTGTTGGATTAACATCCAACGGTCCAGCTGCTAGAATCATTTGTTGACTAAGTTGACAAAGCCCTGCGTACGCGTCAGCTTAGTAGGCCCACAAGTCAGCGTAATAAGGAGGCACTTGCTTGTGTGGGTCCCTACTGTCAGCCTCTCCACTTACATCCCTCTTCCCATGGCTGTCGTTTGTTCACCATGTTGACCATGCTACGCCGAGAGCACCAACGTGGAGGACGACGGCGAGGCCCAGGAAGGGAATGACCCGGAGCTGGCGACCTTGCGTGTGCATCAACCTTTTTTTAGGAAAGCATACGCGTCAACCTTTTTTTTAGGAAAGCATACGCGTCAACCTATCACTGGTACATCGAGGTGCTATAAAAACAGTTTTTAACCCCTTTCCGCGACGGCATTTTAAACCGTCGCCTAGTGAGTGTGGGCAATAGGGGGGTTCTTCCCACACGACCCAGAAACTGTCGGGGATAGGCTCTCCTGGCACACACGCTTGGCAAAATGAGATCGTGTGCAACGGGCGAGCGATCAAATATGATTATACAGGCCCAATCGGTTCCGGTCGTAAGTACATCCCACACAGTCAGTCCCAAACAAACGTTTTCGTTTGTTATGTACATTCCACACAGTCAATCCAAGGAATACATTTCTGTTCTTATGTACATCCCACACAGTCAATCCAGGGAAATCGTTTTCGTTCGTATGTACATCCCACACAGTCAATCCAGGGAAAACGTTTCCATTTGTATGTACAACCCACATAGTTTTATGTATAGGCCCGTGTGTGATAGGTGTAACTATCACACACGCTCTGCCTCGGTTAACCATTTGCTTTTATTCAACTACATCATACACGATTTGATGAAGAAAACTATGTGGCATTGGGCTATCCATCACAAGCGCTTTTACTGCTAGGACCGTTTGCAAAGTTCCATGACCCATTTAGCAGGTTTATTAGTTTACAATTAATAATTCCAGTATGACGCAAATTCACATTTCATATCGAACAGCTGTTTGCCAATTTCATATCAGGCACATAAATATATTTTAACATCACAGTACGATAGCTACCTGAAAATAGCACAATACAGCATATAGCTAGTTCAACTTCATAAGAACAATATTAGAACAATATATTCATTTCCCTAATCGAGATCATCCAGGCTCGTCTTATCCACCTCTGCTTTCAGTTCAGTAAGAGCCTGTTTTGCACTGGCCAACAGGGAAAATGCCTCCTCCTTCGCCAGCACCATCTTAGCAAAGTCTGATTTAAAAAATTGGAGCTCATTCTCCACCTTCCTCTTTTTATCCCGCATCTTCAAATATTCTTGAGTGTTGACAACACTTTCTCTAAGCCTACCTCTATTCTCTTCCTCATACATGCTCCAGAGCTTAGCTAGGCACATCTTCAAAGACTGTGGCCACTCTTGATCAACCCACTCCAAGTAAGAACACTTTCGTTCATCCTATAATATTTAAAACTAGATCAGTAACAATTGTAGGGGAAATGGGTTTATAGCAACATAGAAAATCACCAATACTTATTTTGAAAAACTGAAGAAACAGGTTAATTATGACATATCTTCTCAAAAAGATCAATCTGCAAATGAATTAATTGCTACTGAGACAACAACCAAATTCTGAAACATCAGAAGCTATAATTAACTACAAGAACGCTACAAGTTCTTACTCATGTACTATAAATAACAAATTGAACATCTTATGAGGAAGCTAAATATAACTACAATAGCATAGCGACAGTGTTTGGATGACAGCAAATTGATACTAACAGGTGTGTACATGCACAAATTTAGTAACATAGAACTAATAGCACTAAGGCCGTCCACTATGTATGCCAAAACCGGTGTAAAGACAACGGTTGCTACATTTCGCACCGGTGCCCTGCACTGGTGAGCCGATGCAGCGGAAAAAAATCAGGGATCCAGACTCCGGAGCACCTAGTTGCTCCGATGCCCAGTTCCTTCGTGCCATAAAGATTTAGTATTTTACTGCTTGGCTGCTCGGACATGTGGACCAAAGTTGGCTGCACAAACTGTTGAAGCAGTGCCAAATAATTTTCTAATGGCACCATTGATGGATGGCAACATTTTTAGATACTAGGTACAAACTGTGACACTATCTTAGGATGCGTTTGGTTGAAGGTGTGGTATGAATGGGTTGGGACAGTGATAGTGTCTGAATCACATCTAACAAATGATTTGTAACAACGAAAGAGGGGCTAACCTTCTCTGCACATGCCAGAAACTTCCTCCCACTGTCCACAGATTCAAACGCAACTAGCTTCACGCATGGAGATTGATGGTGACAACGAGCAAACAGATCTTAAGCCACTCCACTCCATTCGTTGCAACTGATGGTCCTAGGGAGCTACAAGAGGAAGAAATGGCTCAAATCGACCGCCGGGTGAAAATCCTTCGTTCCAAGTCATAGCCCGAGAAAGAGAAGAGAGGAATACCTGGGTGGTGAAGGAGTCATCTTCGGAGGAGGAACCGCTGGAGAGGTCATTGAAGAAGACCATGGTGACCTCGGCGGTAGGATGCGAGACAGCGAGAGCGAGGAAGCGGCTATAGCTTAGGAAGGAAGGAAGGAAGGAGGAAACAATTGAAATGTGACTTGTGGTTGGGGAGAAAAGGGGGTGGGGAAGGGGGGGTAGATATTTCTGCGGTAGGCCAAAATTTTCGAAATGTGGAGGGAAACTTTGCACGCGGTGCCGCCGAACACCATTCACTTTGAACGATTGTGTGCATCGCAAACGATTCTTCTCCTTTACGCGCATGGGATGAGATTGATAATTCAAATTTTGGTGGAAATTTCCCCGGGTACTATCCTCATCCACGTCACTGCATAATTTAACATCGCTTGCTAATTTGGGGACACAAAAGAGCGTACAGCACACAGACCACACTTACTGAATCGAGCAATTTTAGTAATTAAGCAGAGCTAGTTGACCTAAACATTGCTCTAACAAAAGACCAGCATTAAAAACAAAGCCTAAGTACGCATGATTTTAACAAATCCGTCGCTGCGCTGGCCTATGCATCGCCGGTGTGAGATGAGACGTCGATGACTTGTCCTGGCGACATGCCGGCGTTGGTGGACTCTGCGTCCCCTCTGCTGAGGTCGACCGCGTCCTCGTCCTCGTCCTCATCCTCGTCCTCGTCCTTGTCCTCGGTGCCGCCCTCAAGGTTGTAGTACTCATAGTAGTGGCTGCGCCAGAGCTCGCATTGGTACTCCACCGCCGATCCCTCGACGGACAGACTCTTCTCTACCTCGACCTCGGCCACGCGCAACTCCTCCTCCCGGCGCTCCTCGATCTCCGCTGCCTCCTTCATCTCCAGCTCCCGCTCGGCGATCTCATGAGGAAGTAGGTGCTCCATGGCCACCGCCGCCTTTTCGGACATGGGCTGCATGCTGGATTCCGAGGTGGCCTAGAATATCTTGGCGTGTGCGTCCTCGATCTTGGCGTGGATGGCCTCGACCCGGGCCAGGGCGACATCGACGGCACGGACGGCAGATCGAGCGCTCTCGGCATTTGCCGCCGTCTCGGCTGCTGTAGCTGCCCTGTCGGCTGCCGCAGACACCCTCTCAACGGATGCAGCCGCGCTCAATGCGGATGCGGCGGCACTCTAGGCGTAGGCGGCCGCGCTCTCGGCACAGGCGGCGGCGCTCGGGGAGGACGCGACCATCGTACGGGCCTTCACAAAGCGTTTCCACGGCGTCATCTTTGCAAGAAGGGGTTGCGGGAATGGGGATCATGATTTGTGGATTCGGGGGTTGCCGGCACTGGAGCAGACGAGTGCAACGGATGGTGTTTTAAATGTACCCAGGAATTTTCATCGCAAACAGTTCCTACAAAACACCGTGTGTGATGTTGTTGATATTTTTTATTAGCTGTGAAAGACGAATTTGGAGTAAAGTGGCAACGGATGGTGTTTTAAATGTACGAGAAATTCTGTAGTACTAATACAACTCTCATGTCAAATTTTGGAAAATTTCAGGGGTCATTTGACCTTTTAAGACATTTAAGTGATTTTCTAGCCATTTAATGACCGTAATTCAAATTTGAACTACATGTACATGCAACAGCTAACCATAACGGTATGAAAATTCATATTTTGTGTACTTGTGTACGAGTTAATTCCATGTGCAGTAAATTGGAAGGAAATTTCAAACATATTGGTCTCACGGCTATGACACAATTAAGCATGGAGTGCCATGGCACTTAAATTCCAAAAAATTAAAAAAAGATCATAAACACATGAAACCTTGCTTGATGTAATGTCATGCCACCAAGATGATGTGGTAAAAAATTTGGCATGTTTGACGAAAGTTTGGACACAAACCCCTCACAAACCGAAGCAACTCACTACAAGGCTCGTGGTTCCGAGAGGAAACAATGCATGTTTGATGACGAACCGGCGATAGCTTCCTCTTACAAGCTTCAAAAAATTTCTATAGTTAACGTGCACTAATACAACTGTCGTGTCAAAATTTGGAAAATTTTAGGGGTCATTTGACCTTTTTAAGACATTTAATTGATTTTCTAGCCATTTAATGACCATAATCCAAATTTGGGCTACATCTACATGCAACGGCTAACCATAACGGTTTGAAAAATCATATTTGTGTACTTGTGTGCGAGTTAATTCCATGTGCAGTAAATTGGAAGGAAATTTCAAACATATTGGTCTCATGCCCTCGACACATGCATGGAGTGCCATGGCATTTAAATTCCAAAAAATTGAAAAAAGACCAGAAACACAAGAAACCTTGCTTGATGTAATGTCATGCCACCAAGATGATGTGGTAAAAAATTTGGCATATTTGACGAAAGTTTGGACACACACCCCTCACAAACCGGAGCAACTCACTAGAAGGCTCGTGGTTCCGAGAGGGAAGAATGCATGTTTGATGACGAACGGGAGATAGCTTCCTCTTACGGCCTTCAATTTTTTTTCTACATTTAACATGCACTAATACAACTGTCATGTGAAAATTTGGAAAATTTCAGGGGTCATTTGACCTTTTAAAGACATTTAAGTATTTTCTAGCCATTTAATGACCGTAATTCAAATTTGAACTACATCTACATGCAACAGCTAACCATAACGGTTTGAAAAATCATATTTGTGTACTTGTGTGCGAGTTAATTCCATGTGCAGTAAATTGGAAGGAAATTTCAAACATATTGGTCTCATGGCATGGACACATGCATGGAGTTTCATGGCAATTTAATTCCAAAAAAATAAAAAATGATCAAAAAAACATGAAACCTTGCTTGATGTAATGTCATTCCACCAAAATGATGTGGTAAAAAAATTGGACTGTTTGACGAAAGTTTGGACACACACCCCTCACAAACCGGAGCAACTCACTAGAAGGCTCGTCGTACCGAGAGGGAACAATGCATGTTTGATGACGAACAGGAGATAGCTTCCGCTTACGGCCTTCAAATTTTTTTCAACATTTAACGTGCACCAATACAAATGTCATGTGAAAATTTGGAAAATTCTAGGGGTCATTTGACCTTCTAAAGACATTTAAGTGATTTTCTAGCCATTTAATGACCGTAATTCAAATTTGAACTACATCTACATGCAACAGCTAACCATAACGGTATGAAAAATCATATTTGTGTACTAGTGTGCGACTTAATTCCATGTGCAGTAAATTAGAAGGAATTTTCAAACATATTGGTGTCACGGCATGGACACATGCATGGAGTGCCATGGCATTTTAATTCCAAAAAATTAAAAAATGATCAGAAAAACATGAAACCATGCATGATGTAATGTCATTCCACCAAGATGATGTGGTAAAAAAATTGGCCTGTTTGATGAAAGTTTGGACAGACACCCCTCACAAACTGGAGCAACTCACTAGAAGGCTCGTGGTTTCGAGAGGGAACAATGCATATTTGATGACGAACGGGAGATAGCTTCCTCTTACGGCCTTCAATTTTTTTTTACATTTAACGTGCACTAATACAACTGTCATGTGAAAATTTGGAAAATTCTAGGGGTCATTTGACCTTTTAAAGACATTTAAGTGATTTTCTAGCCATTTAATGACCGTAATTCAAATTTGAACTACATCTACATGCAACAGATAACCATAACGATTTGAAAAATCATATTTGTGTACTAGTGTGCGACTTAATTCCATGTGTAGTAAATTAGAAGAAATTTTCAAACATATTGGTGTCACGGCATGGACACATGCATTGAGTGCCATGGCATTTAAATTCCAAAAACAATAAAAAATGATCAAAAAAACATGAAACATTGCTTGATGTAATGTCATGCCACCAAGATGATGTGGTAAAAAAATTGGCCTGTTTGACGAAAGTTTGGACACACACCCCTCACAAACCGGAGCAACTCACTAGAAGGCTCGTGGTTCCGAGAGGGAACAATGCATGTTTGATGACGAACAGGATATAGCTTCCTCTTACGGCCTTCAAATTTTTTCTACATTTAACATGCACTAATACAACTGTCATGTGAAAATTTGGAAAATTCTAGGCCCCATTTGACCTTCTAAAGACATTTAAGTGATTTTCTAGCCATTTAATGACCGTAATTCAAATTTGAACTACATCTACATGCAACGGCTAACCATAACAGTTTGAAAAATCATATTTTGTGTACTTGTGTGCGAGTTAATTCCATGTGTAGTAAATTAGAAGGAATTTTCAAACATATTGGTGTCACCGCATGGACACATGCATGGAGTGCCATGGCATTTTCATTCCAAAAAATTAAAAAATGATCAAAAAAACATGAAACCTTGCTTGATATAATGTCATGCCACCAAGATGATGTGGTAAAAAAAATTTCCTGTTTGACGAAAGTTTGGACACACACCCCTCACAAACAGTAGCAACTCACTAGAAGGCTCGTGTTTCCGAGAGGGAACAATGTATGTTTGATGACGAGCATCAGATAGCTTGCTCTTATGGCCTTCAAATTTTTTATGCACTTAACATGCACTAATACAACTGTCATGTGAAAATTTGGAAAATTTCAGGGGTCATTTGACCTTTTAAAGACATTTAAGTGATTTTCTAGCCATTTAATAACCGTAATTCAAATTTGAACTACATCTACATGCAACGGCTAACCATAACGGTTTGAAAAATCATATTTTTGTGTACTTGTGTGCGAGTTAAAAATCATCAGACGATGTAAATATCTGGTGTTCAAAAAAGAAAATGTAAAGATCTAGCAAGACAACCGGCCCCCACATGATTGGCACTCTATTTCGCGCCTCAAGGTTTGGAAGGTGAGTGGCGCGGGTTTTTAATCAGACACGGTTCTGTATTGGAAACAGTCAGCTATTAAGTTCAAACACGGATTTTGCTGTGGGAATCGTGTGTAATTCAAACTACAGTACTCATAAATTTCGGCGACCGACATGTGTACAGTTCCCATCGATCTAGATTCCGGCCGCCAATAAATACTACCATGCTCACGTCGTCCCACCTGCATTCTCATCTACATCCTCCCATTGCTCACCCTCTCTCTCTCTCTCTCAAATCTCTGCCATGGCGCCGCGGATCTGACCACACACCGACGAGGAGTTGCCGCCCCTCGGGGACGCTCAGTCAAAGAGCAGCGACGAGGAGGACCCCTACGCGCCGCCGGACGAGGTTGCGCCGGACCCCCCAACTTTGGATTGGTTTTGGGGCCAGTACAATCTTTGTCTGTGGAAGTCGCTGCCACCGGCTGAGAAAACCAGGCAAGTGGCGTTCAAGAAGGAGATGGCGAAGGAGGAAGCCAGGTAACAGGCGGCCTGTGAAGCCCATGATGCCGCCTGGAAAAAGGAGGCGCTGGAGCTTTGGGGGCGGGCGCGTCGTCGTGCGGAGGAGGTGTACGAAGATGGGTACTTCGTGAGGATGGCCAAAGGCGCTAGGTGCCTCATTGCTGCGTGGAGGTGGGCCGATAAGCTCCAGTGTGCCACCGACGAGGAGGTCCGGTGGGCGCCCAACGAAATGGTAAGATCATTCGCGCTCGTCCGCCAGCAAGAGGCAGATCGGTACGTCAAGCGCTGCGAGGCGGAGGATGCGGAGTACTGCCTCCGCACTGGGAAGACACCACGCACTAGGGAGATTCTGATGAGGGGCTGCCGGAATACTGCCCCCAAGAGGGATTATTAGTTTTAGTATTGTTCGTTTTCAATTTTATGCATTGTACCTAGTAGTTAAGTATCACCACGTATATGTGATGATATTATATATATTCTGTGATGAACTAATGAAAAATTAATATATATATATATATATTATGAATTCCATTTTCTATCTGTTTTTGTATACTAATTTGTATCTACCTGTTATCATCCACATATACAGAATGGAAAGCATATACACACACATTGAAATAGAACATGTAAGAACGGAAAACAGAGTACACACATTGAAACAGAGCAATAAACAGAGCAATATTATGATTGCTGTGAATACATAGCGATCCTTGTCGAAACAACTCAATAAAATAAAACGCGTCCATGAGACCATGAGCAGCAGCCCTTGCCTACGGTAGCTCTTGGCTCTGCCTGAACTCGTGCAGGCGTTCGTCCAAGCGGTTGACACGCTCGCGGTACATCTGGAGCGCGATCTCGAGCTCCAAGTTGGCTATTTCATCGGAGATCACCAGCTCGAGGATGCGACGACCATGTTCCTCTACTGCGCCCAAGTGGACACCTAGGCCAAGGAGGCGGTCGAGCCTAGCGACTAGCACGTTGGCATCGAGCGGGCCGCGGACAAGGTGAATGGCGCGACCCATGCAAACGGTGCGACGGGCGTTCGGTGCAAGTATGGCATGGCCGGCCTCTGGTGCAAGTATGGTGCAGAGGGCCTCTGCCCACTCTTGGCGAGGAATGGGGGTAATGACAGGACGTGTACCCAGCTGCGACGCCCTGTCGATAGCAGGCAAGCGCTGATGGATCCGCTCTTGCTGTGCGGCGCGCCGCGCCTCTCGCTCTGCGGCGCTCCAACGGTCTCGCCGTGCGGCGAGCCGCAGCCTATCGGCGCGGACGCGCCTAGCTTGCTCTGCGGCGCGCCATCGATCATGTTGTGCGGCGAGCTGCAGCCTCCCGGCGCTGACATGCCTATCTTGATCGCGCGGCGCTGAAGCACCATGCACCAAGGGTCTGCTCAACCCTGGCGATGACGCGCATCACGACGTCGTCCATCACATTGCCGGGGAGCGCCTCGACCTCGATGGGCCGTGGCACCTTCTCGTTTTCCTCGTCGATGAGGTTGATGGCAAAGGCGGCGCTTTGGTGGGTTGGCATGCTTGCAAAAGGTGGATGTGCTACAGGTTGCACTTGTTGCCTTCGTGCGTCGCGCGTCGCCTAGGTTTATGTGCAATATCGTTGGGTGGCGGGAAACCGATGAGAAAATAGCGGGAAACGGTGGCATGTTCATAAAATGCCATCAATTAATGGAAACTTAGCATAGAAGGAACATCGAGCTAGCACAAGAAGTAGATGATGATTAGATGATTGTTTATCCTAGTTAATTATGCATGTAATAGTTTACTTTGGTGTGTGGAAATGTCATGTGTGTACTAGCCACCTATGTAATTGGATGTTTCCCACGTATTACACATATCTTGTTTATGTGAAACATTTCTGTTCTCTTGGCTCAACACAAATAGTTTATCGCAATGAACCGTATGCCGTATATCGCAAACACCTTGATCTGGCTGACCGTTTCTTTTGTGTTGCCTAATCACAAACAGTTCATCCGAGTGAACTGTATGCCGTATACCACACAGACCTTCATCTGGCTACCCGTTTCTGGTGTTCCGCCTCATCACAAATAGTTCATCCGAGTGAACTGTATGCCGTATATCGCACACGCCTTCATCTAGCTGCCCATTTCTTTTGTTCTGCCTCATCGCAAACAGTTAATTGAACTGAACCGTATGCCCCGCATCGCACACGCAACTAAAATCGGAACCGTGTTTGATGGCCCCGCCATCGCAAATGTTTTGCATCTTTTTTGACAGTTTTTTTACATCACCGTTTGCGATTAATGCATCGCACACAGTTTCGTCAAAGGGTCTCTGATCGTATTGTCGCGTTAGCAGCATCCTACAGTAGTGTATAGTAGGTGCACAAGTCAGCCTCAAATATGTGGAAAATAGCATACAACCCATCTGCCATTATTTCTAATAATTTACATCCCATTTGCTAATTCTTAAGGATTTTTTTGGAGCCCATATTCTTTTCGTTAGCACTACAGCCCATATTGTGGCCACGGTTAAAAAAATTCTACGAAATTTTGCATATTTCGGTGCGGTCCGAACTGTTTTTAATCCCGAAATTTCGAGTCACATTCAAACTAATTTGAAAAATAAATTTATATCAATATAAAATCCAAATAATTGTCCATGCATAAAAATCAATGGAATTTAAAATTTCAAAATGAAAAAAAGAAATTTGAAACTAATTGCCGGTTTGATGTGTTTTAAAAATATACAACCCATTTCTCATTACTGATAGCCCATTTTCTGGGCAAGCCGAATGAAACTCTCCTCGTCTTGAAAGATTTGCAGCCCAACAGGGCTGACAAAAGCAAGTAGGCCTCGGTTGGGTATTATGCAAAACAACAAAAAAACTGGGCTAGCCATTTTCAGAAAGAAAAAAAACTACTGGGCTGGTCTTGTGGTAAACATAAAATAAAAGGCTGGCTAGACAGGCCAGAGTGCCCTGCACAGCCCAGTTGACACCCTGCTTCCGTCTCAAAAACAAAAAGAACTGGGCGAGCTGCTGGGTCCCTGGTGTTAGCCGCTCGTTGTGCAATTCTCTCGTTTATTGACTACGTTGACAATGGCATGGGACCCAGATGTCAGAAATCCATTAGGAGGAACCATTTTTTTGGCTTGAAATAAGGAGGCACTTGCTTGCGTACTTCCATGACCCTGGTGGGTCCCTGCTGTCATCCTCTCCATGTACAATCATCTCCTGATTGTGTACGCGTCAACCTAGTAGGCCCACAAGTCCGCCTCTAAACGCGTGGCAGACAAATACAGCCCATTTAAAAAATAACAGCCCATTCCATACGTTCAAACAGAAAGTTCAACATTCAGAGCAAAGTAACAGGTCTGATCCAGATATAGAGTACCAAACTTCCACGTTGACAACCATCATAGCCAAGTTAACTATCTACTCCCACTAATACTCTAGCAGTGTACAAGTACTAACTTACTCTTAGCTAAGTAGACGATGCCAGCCGCCATCTACGGTACAGGCTACACACCGGCACCGACGTCCTCCTCCTTGCCTCGGACTTGCCAGAGGTGCGATAGGGTGCGTTGCTCGCACGCGTTGGCCCTTTCCATGCCAGCGTGGTCCATCGAAGCTTCGGCTTCTAAGCGGGAAACCCACTTGACGAGCTGGTAGTAAAATTTGGCGTCGTGAACGCGTGTGTGCCCGACAGCCTTCAGGGCTATTTGCCGGGTGTCGGCCTCCACGTAGTCGGCCCAGTTGCGGGCGCTCTGCTCGCGACTCAGAGCGTTGGTGCGCTGCTGCTCCATGCCCCGCTGGCGGCGCAAATCGGCGATACGCTGCTCCTCCGCCAGGCGGTCGCGCTCCAACAAGTCGTCATACTTCGCATTGCCATCTAAAGACCGATAGAATGCCTCCTCCCTCCGTCTGCCTTCCGGTGAAAAACCGAACACTAGTTCCGGCGGTGATCGCCTCCGGCGTCGCCTATTGCGGACGAGCAGGGGCATGACAGACATGGCGAGAGCAAGGGCAAGTGGCGAGCGACGTTGGGTTGGTGGGGGCTTATGAGGATAGGGCGAGTTGGGTGATTGTGCCACCGGAGAATGCCGGGAACCAGTAATTATAGGCGAAAGGTAGGTGAACTAGCGTGTAACGGGAAACACGACAGTCATCGCAGTCATCGGAATTCAATGCATAAGCAGGCATGGCTTAGCGCGCCAGCTTGCCATGGAAAACTAGAAAAACTGAAATTAGGACCGTGACATCCCGTCCCCTCCCGTCAGTGCTGCGTCCCGTCCGTGTTGGGTCGAACATCGGCATGACGGTCAAACGAGTGCGTTCGATTCATCCAGATGAGGTACGTGCATGATCCGCTAGTTATTCGCATAGGATCTGAGATTGTTATAGTGCAGCACATTTTCACTTTCGGGTCTTTTTTTATCTGCAAAAGAAGAGAACATATTAGAGCAGCTGGCTGTATAAGATTGTCGTGTCATCAAGAGGTACCAATATCATTCGCTCATACGATAGGGTTGGCTCTAAGGCTAGTGATATTTTTTCACTCCCTCTCTCTCTCTTTCTCTTTCCTATCATTTACCTAGGAGCACGTGAAGAGCTTGGGCATTTGTTGCCTTCTACTATGTGACCGATGCCATATTTCTCAAAAGTATGCCACATACAATACGCATCGATGTCAAATCAAAAGATTTTGGCACCGCTCTAGTAATGTGAGAGAGTTGGCACCGCTGTGCACACAGACCCACATGTACAAACAAATCAATCAAACCAACTACACCAGCCTCTCCCTCTCCCAAACAAGTGTTTTTTATTGCTTCAGTCCTCTCCCTCTCCCACGCAAGTGTTTTTTCATTGCGTGAGTTAATTTGGCACCGGAGCAAAGTAGGTGATCCAGATTGGGGCACCAGGTGAGCAATGGATGGTATCGATGCCAAATGCATCAAAAGTAAATTTGGCACGTGTTTTGGCCTACATAGTGGAGGGCCGTTATAGCCCACTATTGTACCGTAGTAGTATTTAGTGTAAAATTTTGACCATATATTTACCTAAGAAAATGCCAATGCATGTCACCAAAAATTATACCATTGAAATTATGTTCAAATACGAATCCAATGATATAATTTTTAGTGACATGCATTAACATTTTGTCAGTTAAATCTAAGGTCAAATTTTAATACTACAAAATATGTACGAAGAGTAAACCAGGATGGAGGTAGTACTTGCTCTTAGGCTAACCATAGAGTTACTAGTCTAAGTTACTTGCGACTATGACTAGCCTAGGCTACTAGTACAACAACAAAATGATGCAGGTGATCACGTGAGAAAAAAATACTTCGGTGTAGTGTGTAGATGCAGTTTTGAACACTACACTTGTCATCGTAATTTGGTAAAATTACAAAAAATTGAGCTACGCTGTGATTACCGTTTACTAATCGGAAAGAAGTTTCACCTGAATGAGTAGCTTCTCCGTGCATGGAAAGCATGTAAGGAATCCAACAACTTGATCTAGATTGGGGCCGATAGATTTTATTGCCAAGATCTTCACTGTGCGCACAGACTTGGTCAAGTTTGTGGGAATCATTTTCTGGATGACAGTTGTAAATACATCAAGAAGAAATTTAAAAATGTGAATTTCAAGAAGATGGAGAAGAAGATGAGTGTTGTACCTGAATGATTACGGATCCAATAAAGAGTTTGGATAATTTGGCAGACGAGTACACCAACGCTGTCAATTTCGGCGCGTCAATGACCCTGATTTTTGTTGGAACTTCTAGATCAAATACAAGCAATCTCTCAAGGAAAGGAGCATTCTTAATGACCATAACGTGGAACAGCTCGAGTGATCTCTTCCCAATTGATGTCTTGCTGCGGGGCCAGCAAGACACATAAATCCATCGGAGATTCGTCAAGGTGATGTGGAGGCTAATGAACCCATGGATCTGTCGAAGACAAAGGTACTCAAGTGCAGTGCAGCTGTGAAGCAGTTCCTCCATAGCCTTCTTCGAGATGCCAACGTCGAAGAGGTCGAGCTGCTTGAGTTGAGGGAGAAGAAGGGTGGGCGCGGCATTAATCTGGCGAAAATAGCAGGAGCTGAAGCTGGCGCGGCGCAGCGTTGACATGAGGCGGAGCGCGGATGGCGGCAGAGAGCGACATCGTCCAGCTTCAAACCTGAGCTCCTCGAGCTGATCTTGGGCGGGGGATAAGAACCACTCGTCGAACTTGGCTTGGACCTTGCAGTTGGTACTGAACATGCGGATGTCAAGGCGTCTGGCTGGCCCAGGGTGCGATCCAAGGATCTTGGAGACTGTGGCCATGTGTTTGCAATCCCCGTCCCAGAGGCAGCTGTCGACGGTGAGGTTGAGGGGGATGCGGCGCCTGAGGGGGTGCCACCGCCGGGAGAGCAGGGTGGTCCACACGGCAGATTTGGTGGGGAGGAGGGCGATGATGACTAGCAGCATGTCATTGGGGAGGCTGCTGATGAAGTCCAGACTCACCGGATGCGGTTTTGGCTCGAGCCGCCTCCGCTTGTTGGCTGCCTCACCGTCCATCCCAGCCGGCGGCGACGCCGGTGCACACGTGTGCTGGTGTGTATTTTGTGTTGGGTGTGTGCGAGTGCGTCCTTGTGTGCATGCCGCCGTGCAGTGGTGTAGTGTGCGCGAGTGCGTCCTTCACGCGGAAGAAGTGTGCCCTCAATTTACTAGCGGAATTGCTTCACGCACGACAGTAAACGCATGATGCCTGCACGATTCTCCTTCCCCAACAGTGCTCCTGCATGCACGCTAGCTGTTGGTGCTGCCATGTCTGAATCGTGCATGCGTCGTGTGTATAGCAGCGCAGATTTACTAGCGCGCGGGTTGCTACCGCGAGTGGTTTCAACTTTGTTTACTTCACCGCGTGTCAGATGGGCCTCTAGTTTACTTATTTTCACCAACTGCCACATGGGCCAGCACACGAAGATAGAGAACATGAGCTGACAAGGCAGCATGTAGACTGGTTGACCGGTCAACTAAACAATATACAAAGCTATACACTCACACAGTGACCGTATATTCCCTCGGTAAAGAGAGATTGAGTGAGAGGGGAGGCCCATGAGAGATAGTAGAGAGAGAGAAAGAGCTACTCCCTCCGTTCGATAATGTAGTGCCTATATTTTTTTTAAAGTCAAACTTTTGAAACTTTGACCAAGTTTATAAAGAAATTACATATATCTACAATACGAAAGATAAATGATAGTATGAAGTAAGTACATGTTGTGATGAATCTAATGATCGTTCCAGATGTAAATGTTTTTCTCCACATATACCTGGTCAAACTTTTCTAAGGTTTAACTTTTCAAAACATCCATATGTTTGTGGACGTGAGAAAGTACCTAACTAGAGAGAGAGTGTGTGTGTGAAATACAAAGAGTGAGTGAAAAACATGTGTGTATGTGTGTGAAAGAGACATGGACAACACACGATAAAGTAGAGAAAAAATGTGTGTGTCTTATGCAAACATATCACACATGCATCTTCGACAGCGGAAGCGAGGTGAGGAGATAGTGTGTGGTTGTTTGCAACCGAGAGAGAAAGACCCCTAGCATGTTGCCAAGAGAGGTCTGACAAACAAGGGAGAGAGGTCGAGAGAGACGTATGGAGAAAATGCAGGCATGGGGAGGAGAGAGTGTGTGTTTGTGACAGAGAGATCCCCTGGAGATCGTGATGGGACTACATGGGTGGGAGATCGAGTGACAAGGTGTGTGCGCGATAGAAGATACCCCAAGAGATATCGAGATAGACGTATGGATGGAAGGAGACAATACGTGTGTTCCTGATGGATAGTGAGAGATAGTCATACTTAGGGGGGAGTGTGCGTGCCTATGATGGAGTGAGAGATTATGGTGCTTAGGGGGGTGCGTGTCACATAGATAGAGAACAAGGGTGGAGAGTGTTAGATGGGTCTACGTAGCACGAGCGAGATATGTGCATCTGTGAACCAGGAAGATATAAAGTTTGCGAGCGATAGAGGAGCCCCGATACGGCTGAGTGGTGCGTCAGATAGCTGAGAGGGGGAAAGAGATACTCCATCCGTTCGATAATGCAGTGCATATAAATTTTTTAGAAGTCAAACTTTGGAAACTTTGACTAGGTTTAAGAAAATATTATTTATATCTACAATACCAAAGATACATCATATGAAACTACATCTCATGATGAATCTAATGATATATGTTTGTCGTTCTAGATGTAAATGTTTTTCTCCACGTACCTGGTCAAACTTTGTGAAGTTTGACTTTTCAATAAATCTATATGCTATGGACCAAAGAGAGTACCTAAGTCGAGAGAGATCAAGTGCGTGTGAAGGAGAAAGAGTGAGTGTGCAAAAGAGTGTGTGTGAAAGAGAAAATGACAACAAACGATAAAATAGAGAGAGAGTGTGTGTTCGTTACTTATGCAAACATATCACGCATGCATCTCCGAGATAGAAAAGAGAGGTGAGGAGATACACGAAAATAGCTAGTGCGTGATTGTTTGCAACGAATAGAGACACCCCTATAACACATGTCCAATAGAGGTTTGGCCAACATGGACAGAGGTCGAGAGGGACGCATGGAGAAGATGGACGCATGGGGAGGGAGAGAGAGGGTGTGTTTGTGATAGAGAGATCCCCTCGAGATCATGAGGGGACTATATGGGTGGGAAATCGAGGGACGAGGTGTGTGTGTGATAGAAAGATGCCCCGAGAGAAATCGAGATAGACCAAGTGAGGAAAAGAGACAATGCATATGTTTGTGATGGAGACTGAGAAATAGTCATATACATAGGGGGGACTGCGTGTGTCTACAATTGAGAGAGAGACAGTCATACTTAGCTAGGCGTGAGATTGTGTGTGTGTGCGTGTGAGATGGAGAGAGAATGAGGGAGGGAGAGAGTTTTAGATGGGTCTATCAAGTGCGAGTGAGATATGCATGTGTATGTGTGACCCAGGGAGATGGAGAGATCGAGAGAGAGAGAGAAGAGCTCCGAGATGGGAGAGTGGTGCATGAGAGAGTTACAAACAACGAGCTAGGGAATTTGTGTGCATACGATGAGTGCACCCTAGATATTTAGCTTGGACTAGAGAATCATACATTGTGTGCTTGAGAGACCTATACATGGAGTGTGCATGCGAACTAGAAAGACCGACACACAGACACACACACACACAGAGAGAGAGAGAGAGAGAGGGAGAGGGACTGACAAGGTTTGTGTTTGGATGCATGCGATAGAAATGAAGATTGTCAACGAGAGAGAGAACAGGAGTCCGGGAGAGGGGGAGGTCGCGTTTATGCATCAAAGACTGATATAAACTATGTTTCGATATAAATTTGCATTCAAATATTTGAATTGGAGAACATGTTGTCTGCAATCCACACATGAACGGAGATATGTGTATCAAACAAGTTCATTAATTTGACTTTCAGCACGTTCATGGAGTCATATATTACAACATGCTACTCAATTCTGGTGTTCAATTTTGTATTTAGTTCACTATTTTGACCTGGTGAACGAGCTATTTCATTGAATCGAGATATTTCATTTTGGATTTGATTCCCGTTTTTGAGTGGGTCAACTATTTGTCATATAGTAAATCGTTAGAAACGGGCATATAAAAATACATTAGTCCCGAGCATCATCTCACCATCTAAAAAACAAGTGGCAAGCTAATATTTCAAAATATGATTCGAATCGACTTGGTAAGGTAGATGTGGATGCTCGTTCTCCCAAAATTTGAACGAACCGCTAAACACCCTCTGCCCGGTGGAATTCGCCTGAGGAAATAAATGGGTGACGCGAAATTACCGGCCTATGTGGTACATGCATCAATTGGCCCATTGTACATTGAGGGTAGGTTCGTAACTTCATCCAAGCGCGCCTTATCCTCGGCCGAAATGACAGGTGCCAAATAATTCATAAACCATGGGTGGCAAAACACCCTCTCCTTGGCCGAAATGGCAGGCGCCGAATAATTCACAAACCATGGGTGGCAAAACACCCTCTCCTCGGCCGGAATCGCTCGCGCCCACTATTTCAAAACACGCCCTCCTCACCCGAAATCACTCGCGCCCACTATTTCAAAACACGCCCACCTCGCCCGAAATCGCTCGCGCCGACTATTTGGGAGAAGAAAAGTTACTCTACTATCCCCGACCCTCAAGACACAGACCCAAGACCAAAAGCCTAATGGTAGGGGTAGAACCATAACTTCCCCCACATTTCAGACAAATGCGTCCGTAAGACATGGTTCCCCCTCCCAATTCCCCATTCATACATCGTGGGCACCAAATTGCCTTCTCCCCGGAAGCTCCCTTCTCCCCAGCCGCGAAACCTCAGCCCCTCCTCCATGGCGCCCCCACCACACCAAATTCCCTGCCGCCCTCCTCCCCAATGCTGGAGCTGTTGTCCGTTTGCCGTCGTGCACTGGGCCGTGTGCCTCTTACTCCGTGCTGCCGGAGATGCCTCGACGACGACCGCGTGAACCGTACTGGATCCGATTCACCCGCGTCGTTGTGCATGGCGCAGGAGCGGCTCCAACTTCGGATGCGTCCAGGGCCTTGGCGCTGCTTCCCTGTAGCCGTCGATCATCGCGACATATCTGTTTTCCTGCCGCCGGGAGCCACCGCAACCGTGCCGGCCTCACCAACTCAGCAGCTGGAGCTGCCTACTTCACCGGGCCACAAGATAGGTCGTACAGTCATCTTAAATCACTTTATTTAGGTGTCGTCATCTGAATTTTTATTCTGGGCCAGTCGATTCCCAATGGGAAGCAGCACCCCTCGTGGTGGCGGAGCTCCTAGGCTGCCGATTGGCTGGTGTCTATCGTAAGGGTGCGGGGGCGCAAGTTCATCGCGGAAGCAGCGCTTAGATGGCTATCTTAGAGTTGTGTGGGTTGAAGGTAATGTCGCCGCCGGATCTGGATGACGGCGAGTCTTTGTGGATTGGCCGGGGGCGGCGCAACCACGACAGTGTGGTGGGGCGGGAGTGGGGTTTTCGTAGGAGCTCTTGTGGCCAGGGACAGCGGAGGCAGGCTGCTCTGCCGGTGGTCGATGGCTCTTTGGGGAAGATTCTGAACAGTGTCAGCCGGGAGGCACAAGACGGCCATCAAGCCATCCGGCGCAGATCGGACAGTTCCAAAATAAAATAAAATCGTTTGACCCTAATTTAGTTTTAAGTCAACAAACGCGTGACCACTCTCGTACCTTACTGTTGATCTTTTAGGGTATGTCTTCAGATCAGAGATATGTGTCGTTCTTAACATTATGCGTTTTCTGCATCTTCAGCCACACCGTCTTCCTTCTCACCGCAGTTGCTCCAACAAGGGAAGCATACACCAGAAGGGAGCTCTAGTCCCCACTCAATAGTTCCCTGCATTGAATGTGCATGCCCGACATGGACATCCACAACAACTGCAGGGCCATCGACAAGTCAGCACATGATGCTCACTCCTATGGATGGTGGCCAGATAGGTTGTACCCTCATCTTACTTGTGTGCAACATTTATGGCTTTGTTATTCATCTAAGCATGGAAAATAGATTATCACATTTCACTGTATATTCATGCTGATCTCTTAGGAGTCTTGTTCAGGAGTTAACGTTGTTCCATAGTTTAGATAAGAGACTTGTTCTTTAGGTAACGTTGTTCCATAGTTATCATCCATCAGCCAATGCTATCCCACAGGCTGGTGATTATACCACTTCTAGTATTACCTATGTTGTTCTTTAATACTTTTTTGTGCCATCTAGTTAATCAAGAGTACAAACGATACATATTTTGTAGCTTTCATCTGTGTTCTCCCTTTAGTTTTTGAGACCTGTAACTGCTAGTTAAGCCCAGTCCTACTATTTATGTCATCTCCTACATACACTCATTACATAAATCTAACTACTAGTTTTCTTCCATGCATGTCAGATATAATTGCACACACTGATATATCCACAAGAACCTCGTGGAGCAATGTAACGGCCAACAAACTTAACATCAATGATACCCAATATGATGGAACATGTAAAGGCAGTTCTTCGGAAGAATTGCAGAAAGATGATGAATCCTATTCACCCCCACAAGGTCCTTGCTCTAACTTGGCCCCTGATATGGGTACATCATGCATATAATGTCCTAGAGTGCATCTACTCTTTTGCAATGCCATGTGCTTAGCCTGCTCATCATGCATGTAAATATGTCATGCCTTCCTGTTTTTCAGTACCTATTCCATTCATGATAACATGTTTTCAAATTCAAGTACTATCATTCTACTCTACCGCAATGCCATCTGCTTAGTTTGGACATCATGCTTCTGAATATCTTATGCATTGTTATTCATCAGTATGTACTCCATCTGTCTACCATACCATGTTTTTTTTACATTGAAGTGATGTTCTAGTGGGTTGTTGCAATGCCATCTTAGTTTCCCAATCATACATCCATATGTTGCCTTAGTGTTTTTCTGTATGTATTCCGCTATCATACAGTTTTACATTCAACTAGTGTTTTTTTACTCTGTCGTCCTGTCGTATCCCTAGCTCTTACATCATACTCCCTCTGTCCGGATTACATGTCGCCAAAATAGATAAAAATGGATGTATCTAGAACTGAAATATGCCTAGACACATCCATTTATTTCCAGATGGAGGGAATACATGTCAATATGTCATGCCTTTCTATTCTTCAGTACCTATTCCATCTCTCTGCCGTAGCATGTTTTATAACTGAAGCACCATTCTTCTATATAAGGCATGCAACGGGAAGACGGCTATGTTAGAACCTGAAGGGTTACAAACATGGTCTTTGCAAAAGATCCAAACGCCAGGAGATAGTAAACCAACTCCAGTGTTCATAGATACTGCTCCAGCACAGAGAAACCCAACTCCTACTGATAATAAGCAGATTCAAGTGGCCAACAAACTAGTCCACTCCAGTCCAGCAAAAATATGTCAACTCCATTCTAAAAAGCGTGTGCGTATCCTCACATCACGAAATTTTATAGCATTCAGATCATATTTTCTTCATGTATCTTACCCATCTCTATTTTAGAAAATAAGCTTAAAGGATAGAAGACTTTCTAAACTAGGATCGTGTTCGAGGAAAGTATCTTGCGGGAATTCTCTGTGCTCCAAGGCTGATGTAAGTATCTGTTGTATATCACTATATTTTTACATCAGCATGTATTTTGTTAATTGGCGTGAATCCAACCTTTATCTGATCTAAACTTACTTGTAGCAAAATGTAAAATTAAAGGCGACAATGTTAATTTTTGTAAGGAAAACTGCCTGGTAGTTTTGCATATTGAGCTGCATGAGTGTACTATCTCATATGATGCACATTACTAAATTGTAGTGATGTTCTAGTTGCCCAATCATTCATTGTGTCAATGTTGCTTTCCTATTACCTTACCTGGCTGATGATAGCTGTGCCATATTGTGTTAATTTGGTGTAGGCTGGTGTGGTCTCGTTGCCCAAACGTTTGTTGTGTCAATGTTGCTTTCCTATTTATCTGACCAGGCCAATGATAGCAATGCTAGTGTGTTAATTTGGTGCAGGCTGCTGAAGATAAGAAGACAAATTCTGAAAACAGCAAGGCAACCCCATTGTTTCTTTCCAATAAATCTAGGCCATGTAATATGGCAATAACTCTTGATTAATCTGTTTGGTTCCCCTCCTAATTTATGTTATGGTGCAGTGGTCGAGACACTCTCCACTATCAATAATACAAGCCTACCAAAATCGCCATCTGAATCTGTTCAGTTTCCTCTGTCTCGAATCCAACGGAAAAAATGTATGTTTGTGAACCAATTATAGGCTGAAGCAATGATCGAAATCATGGAGGAATCAGAGGTGCACATTCTTGTGTAACAACAACTGGTCAATGTTTTCAGAGACAATGTAGCAAAGAAGGAAGAACTTGCTCACATGCTTATGGGCGTCATCCACGCTGAGGTTGCAGATTGTGAGGTTGTAGATCATTAAGTTCTGTTCATTTATTTGCACTGGCATCAATGTTTGATTGCACAGTGGATGTAATTTGCTGTAATATATGCTGGATGTGCTACATTTTTTCTTGTATGTCGTACGTTTGCATAGCGTGCCTCGCATTCTAGCTAACTGGTCGCTAGAAAGCCAAACAAGCAGTGAAATTATTAGTTAGCACGAACAGTCGTGGGCACTATATGAAGGATAGCGGCCCACTGCCCTTAATGGGCTTCCCTAATGGGCTCGCAGGGGCCAAAATTCTCATAGGCCTTTGATTGATCAGTTTTGGTCCTATCCATAATTGCTCGTCATAATGGGCTCAAATTATAGTTGGGCCAGAATCGACATTATCTAATTGGGCCTATAGACATGTTCAAACTTTAGCAGGCCCATTAAGTTGATGGGCCGTAACCAGGCCGAAAGCTCTATTAGGCCGCTATATTTGAAACCGGCCAACAGTTAATGCTTGGCCTTGTTACCTCCCGGGTCATTAACAGGCCGACATCGAAGCGGGTAATAAGTGGGCCCACTCGATTTCAAGGGCCGTTAACAATCCGATACTAAGGTCGGGCTATATATGGCCCAACTGTACTATGGGCCTTTAGCAGGTCGAAAGAGACAGCAGGCTCGTACTGGACCATGAAGAGCATGGGCCGCTAAGTCGGGTTAGACTGTATAAGGCCCAACTGTGTTGTGGGCCTTTAGTAGGCCGAAAGAGAAACAGGGCTGGTATTGGACCATGAAGAGCATGGGCCATTAAGAGGCCAAAACTCAGGTCTGACTGCAAATGGCCCAACTCATTTATGGTCCGTTAACAGGCTGAAAGACACACCGGGCTGGAAATTGGCCCAACACTTAAATGGGTCGCTAAAAGGCCGAAAGACGTACATCCTGAAAATTGGCCCATCCCTTGAATGGGTCGTTAATAGGCCGAAACCACATCGGGCCAATATTGAGCCCAAATATATAGCGAGCTATTAACGGGCCCGAATTTACGATGGGCTTCAATGGTGTTAAATAGTTAACGGGCCGTTGATGGGCCGAATTGGCACATCTCGTATGTGCCGTGGGCTTAGATGGACCAGACACAAGTAGGCCCTATATGGGCCGGCCTACTAATTTTGACTGGGACGGCCTCTTTAACCTAAATGGGCCACTGTTAGGCCTTGCCACGTGCCAACGTATCATAGGCTCCTCTCGTACAATGAGTGGATGCCATCTATCCCAACACTGAGCCGACACGTGGATCTCCGGTGAATGAGAATTTTACACGTGGAAAATCCCCATTTGTCGGGGTAGTTAACTGGTTAGCGGATCCAAACCGGAACCCAATAGCTTAACGGCGACCCGTTACGGTGTATGCCACGTGTCGGTTACCGTTAACGAAAACACTTCCATTACACACCATTTATCGTCATGGAAGTGGACACTTCCATGATGATAAGTTTGATATTGTCATGGAGCACTTCTACGACAGCACAGGTATGACTATCTTGATTCTATCATAAAATCGTCATGGACATACATGCAAGACAGAAAACGTGACCTACTGTGACAAACACGTATCATCACGGAAGTGTATTTTTTTTTGTAGTGACTTTCTCATTCCAAATATGTCAAAACCCTAAACTCCAACTCGGCCCCACCGATTCATTCTATCCGAAGCCACTGAGGTCATATGACATAGCCACTGCCAGAAACCCTAACAGTTCGGTCACACCGAGATGGCCTTGCCAACTCTCTATTGCCTATTGCAATTATTTCGGTCTCACCAAAATTGCGATCGGTCTCACAGAGATGGCTTGACCAACTCTCTGTTGCTCAATTGCTTCACTTTGGTATCACCGAGTTGATGCAATCGACACCACCGAGATGAGGTTTGCCCTAAGCCCTAACACATCGGTCTCACCGAGTTCACCTATTCGGTCTGACCGAGTTGGGTCAAATGTGTGTAACAGTTGGATTTTATGTGGAGGCTATATATACCCCTCCACCCCCTTCTCCATTAGACAGAGAGCCATCAGAACGTGCCTACACTTCCAGCATACATTTTTTTAGGGAGAACCACCTACTCATGTGTTGAGATCAAGATATACCAATCCTACCACAAGAATCTTGATTTCTAGCCTTCCCCAAGTTGCTTTCCACTCAAATCATCTTTCCACCATATCCAAATCTGTGAGAGAGAGTTGAGTGTTGGGGAGAATATCATTTGAAGCACAAGAGCAAGGAGTTCATCATCAACACAACATCTATTACCTTTTGGAGAGTGGTGTCTCCTAGATTGGTTTGGTGTCACTTGGGAGCCTTCGTCAAGTTGTGGAGTTGAACCAAGAAGTTTGTAAGGGCAAGGAGATCGCCTACTTCGTGAAGATCTACCCGAGTGAGGCAAGTCCTTCGTGGGCGATGGCCATGGTGGGATAGACAAGGTTGCTTCTTCGTGGACCCTTCGTGGGTGGAGCCCTCCGTGGACTCGCGCAACCGTTACCCTTCATGGGTTGAATTCTCCATCAACGTGGATGTATGATAGCACCACCTATCGGAACCATGCTAAAAAACTCCGTGTCTTCATTGCATTTGCACTCTCCAAACCCTTCCCTTTACCTTCATATGCAATGTTTTACTTTCCACTGCTACACTCTTAGAATTCCATGTGTAGGTTGATTGCTTGACTTGTGCTAATTGCTAAAATCTGCGCACAACTAAAATTGGGAAATGGTTAGATTTTTATTTTGGTCAAGTAGTCTAATCACCCCCCTCTAGACCTACTTTCGATCCTACAACTTCCCGTGATCCCGCCGTGGGTCCCGCCATGTGTGGTTTCTTTTATTTAAGATAATTCTTTCTCGATCCTCGAGCCATCTAGGGAACCGACCACTTTGGCTAGACGTTGAAGCATCTCCCTCGCATTTTTAATGGGTATATATCCCAAAGTTGCAGCGAGAATCGCATCCCAGTCCTCTCCTTCCATAAGCACAAAATATTTCCATGGAGGTTTAGTTCGAGAGATCCTGCAATGGCGAACGATGCGGGTTCATCCAAGTGCCCCCACGGCCCCCTCAAAGGCGACTGGGGAAGCTGCTGCATCACCCGTCTCCAACTGGACTGGTTCGCCACTCAAGGCTACCTTCCGGACCCATATCTAGCTTCCAACCACCCGAGTTTAATGTCCGTAAACGGGCAAGCACATGCGGACCGCCATCCCATTCCTTACGGAGAGAAGCAGATTTGTTTTGTCCCCTTTGTTCTTCGGGTTCTTGGGTTTCCCATCCATCCCTTCCTCTAGGGCTTCCTAGAGTTCTATGAGATCCAACTCCAGCACCTCGCGCCCAACTCCATCTTACATATCGCAGGATTTTTCGCCCTCTACGAGATGTACCTCAGATGCAAGGCATACTTCTACCTAATGCCTTGCTCTCAAGGTGGGAAACTTCACGAGGTGGGTTCATAACCCACAAGTATAGGGGATCAATTGTACCCTTTCTCGATAAGTAAGAGTGTCGAACCCAATGAGGAGCTAAAGGTAGAATATATATTATCTTCAAGTTCTATCGACCACTGATACAACTCTACGCACACTTAATGTTTGCATTACCTAGAACAAGTATGAAACTAGAAGTACTTTGTAGGTGTAATGCTAGAAATACTTAGCAAGAATAAAACTAGGAGTACTTTGCGAGATAATAAAAGTTAATTGTATAGTAGAAAGCTTTTTGTAACACAAGAGAAGGATTTGTCCCTAGGCAATCGATAACTAGACCGGTAATCATGTTTGCAATTTTATATGAGGGAGAGGCACGAGCTAACATACTTCCCGTACTTGGATCATATGCACTTATGATTGGAACTCTAGCAAGCATCCGCAACTACTAAAGATCATTAAGTTAAAACCCAACCATAGCATTAAGTAACAAGTCCTCTTTACTCCCATACGAACAACCCCCTCACTCGGGTTTAAGCTTCTGTCACTCTCGCAACCCTCTATAAGTGAATCATGAACGTATTGCAACACCCTACAATGGGAATCACACATGCTTGCGCAACACAAAGGGCACCATAGGACAACACCAAATTAAAACATACAACTCAAACCTATCACGATCATCAATCAACCCATTGGACAAAATGAATCTACTGAGACATCATAGGATTGCCACATATCATTGGATAATAATATATAGCATTAAGAACCATTTTTAATTAGATATTAAAATGGGGAGAAGAGGCGTTACACTGCTGCATAGAGGGGGAGATAGTTGGTGATGACGGCGGCAAAGTTGTTGGTGTACATCGCCATCACGATGATTGTCCTGGTGGCGTTCCGGTGCCACCGGGAGAGAGGGGGGGAGATCCCCCTCATTCTTCGTCTTCCTTGGTCTCCCCCCTAGATGGGAGGAGAGTTTCCCCTCAGGTCCATGGCTTCCATGGCTCCCGGAGGGCAGGAGCCCCTCCGAGATTGCATCTCTCTTTGTTCTCTTTTGTTTCGCGTTCCTGTTTTCTGGCCCTTCATCGTTTCTTAAATTTCAGATCTGTAACTCCGATTGGGCTAAAATTTTGAGAGGATTTGTATCCGGATATTATCTTTGTTGCGGTGAAAGAAGGGCACCAAACGCCTTACAGGGGCCCCACAAGCCTACCCGGCGCGCCTAGGGTAGGGGCGCGCCATCTGAGCTTGTGGCCCCCTCGATCATCGTCTCACATTGATTATTTTTCACAAAAATCACCTATATTCCAAAATAAATCTCTGTAAATTTTTATCGTGTTTGGACTTTGTTTGATATGGATATTCTAGGAAACAAAAAACAAGCAACAAATAGGAACTGGAACTGGGCAGTGGATCAATATGTTACTCCCAAAAATAATATAAAATGTTGCCAAAAGTTTGTGAAATTTGTAGAATATTGGCATGAAACAATAAAAAAATTATAGATACGACGGAGACATATCATGGGTCCAGCCGAGGTGTGTCGCATCATTGGGAGCGGCTACCCCACCGGTACACCTAGAGAGGATACCGATACATGGGCAAGTGAGTGGTTTTACATGGCCGATGTCCCGCTGCACGATCCAACTTGTCCTGGGCTCCGACCTTCTCCCCTGATCCCCCAAAGAAGCATTTCAACTAGAGGTCGAGGAGTTCCTTACAAATGGATGACTCTGACATGGCTTGCCTAGCCGCTCAAGTGAGGCGCTTGACACACAATGGTCTCACCATCATTGATGTGATAGTGACGGCGATCAACCGAAAAGTCCAACCTCTCCGGCAACGAATGCACCCACTGTGGATGTACAACAAAACCAACGGTGCCACCCGATCTATTCAGGAAGGTTTCAAGGACCAAGCGGCCTTTGGTGCTGCTCTGGCCTGTATATACAAGGGGGAGCCAGCGGATTTTGCCAAGCGAAAGTTTATGGACGGCTTCTCCTATTACATACTCATTGAAGCGGTAAGTCTTCTTCAAATTACCTCGTCCTTCCGAGCAGTACCTTTACTCTTTTGAATAGATGTTCAACATATCCAAACTGAGGTGGAAATGTTGTGTCGAGACATTAAGCTACCCAGCACCTGAGCCAGGGGTGTATTCGCGCGATGACGACCTCGGCTTTCATGAGGACGAGGAGCTGTCCATTATTTTCATGGAGGGGCTCTTCTACCAGGAGAGCCTAAATGGCTCTAAAGTGGCCATCACCCTTGACCTACCAGGGGCACTACCATCTTCCTTGGTAAGGCTTCCTCCAGCCTCTCCTCAAAAGAGATCTTCTGCCCGCAAGGCCCCGAACACCCTGACTTCTCTTCCTAAGGGTCACTGGTCAAAGCGCTAGCGAACTGATACGACCCCTCGAGAGGGCCAGTCAGCGGGCATCCGAGGCGCCATTCCACAACCGACAACCGTGGAAGCAGAGCATGTCACTCCTCCCCCAGACAAGTAGGTTTTACCAAAAGTGATATTTAAAGATTGCTATGGCGTTGCGTATCTTATCACTTGAGCTTTTTATAGGCAACCCATCAACACTCCACCACCAGAGGAGGCGGGTGCCATGGGCGCTTCAGCATCGAGGACCAATGTCGAGCCGATACCCGGTCCGGAAGACATTCCTGAAGTGCCTCAACCGGAGACTTTGGGGACCTGCTCTGCCACCAACTCTAAGGTCGACAACGCTATGAATCACCAATGGAGGAAAGTTTATTTAAGGAATCCAATCTTCTCCAACCAAGAATTCAACACCCTCAATTCGGTGGAAGCCTACCTCGATGCGGCCCGATTTGGGTTTGAGAAGGCGGTGGACATTTTGTCCAAGGGTTTGAAGGTAAAAATCCTCTCCCTGTTGATTACTTTAACAGTAAATTACATATAGTCCCAGTAGCCCTCGAGATGGATCATGGTTCGTTCTTTTGAACGGAACTAGGCCATCGAGAAAAATCTTAGTACTTCCAAGGTCTTCTAAATATGTAAAGGTCTGCCATGTATGGCAGTAGCCCCTAAGACACTTGTCGGATGAAGCATCCGACCAGTGGATTCAAAGTGATACAAACCTTGATATGAGCACGAAATCCAGTAGCCCCCGAGCCTTAATTTGGAAACAGGTGGCCGTATTAAGGATCGAATCGATGTAATAGTGTGTTGCTATGCAGGTCGCTCAGGAGGAAAACAAGAATATCTCTGAGGTACTCAACGCAACCAAGGTGAAGCTGGATGCAGCGCAGGCCATGGTGGAGCACATTAAAAAAATTACAAGAGAAGCACACAGTACGTGTATCTGGGTATGTGCTTTACTTTCCAAGAACTCAAGGCATTCCTTAACAAGGCACATTTTTGTAGCAGCAGAAGCCATTGGTCACCTAGAAAGGACCTGAAACGGGCCCAGGAGGACCTGCAGTATGCCAAGTCCCAGGAACAGGCCAGCCATCTCGTGTTGTCCCGAAGCAGGGACAAAAATAACAAGCTCAAAGCTGAAACCGAGGAGCAGGCCCACGAGATTAAGCGATTAAAGCGTCAATTGGTTGTTTCTAAGGAGAGAGACCAGAAGAGCACCAGGGCTTTATCCGGTAAGCATGTTCTGCCTTTTAAATAGTTGTTATCATACCGTGCTGCAAATAGCAACTTAACTTCTGTTTGACGCAGTTCTCCTGACTGGTCGGCCGCAAGGAGCCGCCAACTCGTCTTCTGAAGATTCCTTGACGGAGCTCACTGGGATACATGAGAGAGCTCAAAAAGCAATGAAAACTGTGTTTAAGGGTTGATGTCTTGAGGATCCTGTTCCCGAAGAAATGTTCAAACTAGTCCATCGCCTTAACGGAGCTCGACGTCGGATGTAGGCTGGGAAGATATCAGCCTGCCGAGAGGGAGTGCGGGAGGCATGGGCAATGATAAAGACCCGCTTCACTGGTGAGGACACGGAGCATCTTGCTGAGGTAGGCCCTACAGGTCCTGATGGCAACGAAGTGCCTATACACTTATTGTATGATAATGTAATGCCAGCTGCTCGGCTCTTGCTGCAAGACTATGCCCTTGACTCTTTGTTAGACGGGCTTGGTGAAGTGTGAAAAAATATGTATGTTTAATGATTCTATGTATAAACTACTTTACATTATCGAGCTCCGATCTACTGTTCAAGCTTTGTTAACCGACCATCGGCTTCTGCCTCCTCGTCCAGTGGCCGAGGATTGTTCCCTACTCCTAGTCCGAGTATCCGAGCTAGATTCTTCGGAGAACCAGGCAATCTGGCCATGTTGTTCAAAAAACAAAACTGAAGCAGAGAGTTATGTTATATTATTGTTTAACGTAGGAAACATCTTCTGAGAAAAATAGTTCCTCTAACAGTTCCTTTTCTTAGGGTGTCATGTTGACCATGTATGCCCGAGGATGTATAACCTCGGGGGTGAAGCCCCTTGCCTAGGTTTCTAAGAACCAAATATATTCACTTCCATCATGGTCGACCAATTATGTTCTTAAGAATGCTAGCTTTTGGCTTAACCCATCTGAGGTACTAACCTGGATAAACCGGAAGTAACAATCACAATGGTGCTCCCAGGTAGTGTTGGCGAGGAGCCAGCCGAATTGTTTTCGGGATCTGAGTCCTCGGCTCCCTTCAGCTGGCCCCCTGGTTCTTGATCCTCTTCATTATAGAGGTTATTGGACCAGGTGGGAGAAGAGGAGCGGGACTCTGGCATCGACTCTTGCTGATCACGCCTCATCTCTTGATGGAGGAAATGCGATCAGCAGAGCTCTGATTATTCGGGCAATTTTACAAGAAATCTCGGTGCGGAAACCGCACCATGAGGATTTTCATCATTGACTGATGCTTCCATTGATCCGTGTCGACCACACCACGGGACCTGTATGGGCCACCAATGTCGGTATTAAAACTGTCAGATCTCGGGTAGGGGTCCCAAGTTGTGGATCTCGGATCGATGGTGAACAGGAGACAAAGGCACGACATTTACCTAGGTCCGGGCCCTCTAGAAGAGGTAAAACCCTATGTCCTGCTTGATTTTATTGATGATGGAGTATTGAGTATAGGTTGATCAACCTCGAGATCGTATGTTGTGTTCTAAACCCTAAGGCTAGTAATTGTGACTCTGTATCTATAGACTAAACCCTCCGGCTTATATAGGCACCAGGGGTATCTAGGGGTTACACATGATCGGTTGCCGACTAGGGATAATCATGCCGATAGGTGAAGTAGTCCTTGAAGTACACACCAAGTCTACAGCTGAGTCCGTCTTGGTAACTACTGAGTTCGAGGTTTCCGGAGTCCTTCCTTATGAGATCAGTGGGCCATAAGCTCGGCCCATGGACTGTGGGCCAACTAGGTTGGTACCCCTTAGTCCAGGATACCGTCATTAGAGTTTAAGCTTCTGTCACTCTCTCAACCCATCATCTACTTATTACTCTACAATGCCTTCCCCTAGGCCCAAATATGCATGCTGAAGTGTCATGTAGTCGATGTTCACACGACACCACTATAGGAAGAACAACATACAGCATCAAAATATTGAACGAATACCAACTTCACTTGATAACTTATAACAAGACTTCTCCCATGTCCTTAAGAACAAATGAAACTACTCACGAATCATATTCAAGTTCAAGATCAGAGGAGTATAATATATGATAAAGGATCTAAATATATAATCTTCCACCTAATAAACCACTAGCATCAACTAGAAGATATACTCATGTAGGATCGAAAGTATGTCTAGACGGGGGGTGATTAGACTACATGACCAAATAAAAATCTATCCTTTTCCCAATTTTAGTTGTGGGCAGATTTTAGCAATTATGACAAGTCAAGCAATCAACCTACACATGCAATTCTAAGAATATAGCAGCGGAATGTAAAGCATTGCATATGAAGGTAAAGGGAAGGGTTTGGAGAAGGAAAATGCAATGGAGACACTGAGATTTTTGGAGTGGTTCCGATAGGTGGTGCTACCGTACGTCCACGTTGATGGAGACTTCAACCCACAAAGGGTAACGGCTGCACGAGTCCATGGAGGGCTCCACCCACGAAGGGTCCACGAAGAAGCAACCTTGTCTATCCCACCATGGCCATCGCCCATGAAGGACTTGCCTCACTCGGGTAGATCTTCATGAAGTAGGCGATCTCCTTGCCCTTACAAACTTCTTGGTTCAACTCCACATCATGTCGGAGGCTCCCAAGCGACACCTAACCAATCCAGGAGACACCACTCTTCAAAAGGTAATAAACGGTGTGTTGATGATGAACTCCTTGCTCTTGTGCTTCACATGATAGTCTCCCCAACACTCAACTCTCTCTCACAGATTTGGCTATGGTGGAAGAGGGATTTGAGTGGAAAGCAACTTGGGGAAGGCTGGAAATCAAGGTTCAAATGGTTGGAATGGAATCTGTTGATCTCAACACATGAGTAGGTGGTTCTTTCTCAGAAAATGAATGGTGGAAGTGTAGGCACTTTCTGATGGCTCTCTCACTAATGGAGAAGGGGGTGGAGGGGTATATATAGCCTCCACACAAAACCCAACCGTTACACACTTTTGACTCATCTCGGTGGCACCGATTAGTTAAACTCGGTGGCACCGATCTGTTCAAAAATATGAATGTTAGGATTCTCGGTGGGACCGATAGGAACAAATCGGTGGGAACGATGTGCTAGGGCTTATGGAAAACCTCATCTCGGTGGCACCGATTGCATCAACTCGGTGAGACCAAAGTGAAGCAATAAGGCAACAGAGAGTTGGCAAGCCATCTCGGTGAGACCAAAATAATTGCAACAAGTAACAAAGAGTTGGCAAGTCCATCTCGGTGAGACAGAGATCCATATCGGTGTGACCGAACTGTTAGGGTTTTGGCTGTGGCTATGTCAAGATGAACTCGGTGGCTCCTAATAGAAAGTATCGATGGGGCCGAGTTGGAGTTTAGGGTTTTGACATATTTGGATAGAGAAAGTGGCTGAGGGTTTTGGAGGGATATCACTAAACACTTTGAGCAAGTAGACCATTAAGCAACACCTCATCCCCTTTTAATAGTATTGGGTTTCCTATGGACTCAATGTGATCTTGGATCACTTAAACACAGATGAAGAGTCTTGAGCTTTTGACAATCCTTGTCCTTAGCATTTTGAGGGGTCCACATCTCTATGTCATGCCATGCCAATCATTGAACATCCTAAAATATTTACCTTGAGTGGACATTAGTTCAATGACATATATGTTGTTATGAATTACCAAAACCACCCGGGGATTAGTTGCACTTTCAATCTCCCCCTTTTTTGTAATTGATGACAACATATTGTAACACCCCAAAAATTTAACCACTTTTTTTATTAAGTAAAATTTGGCCAGAAATAAAATTTTGAATTATATTAAATCCCTTATTATTTTCAGAGTATTTTCTGTTTCTGTTTTCCAAAATTCTTCCCTCCATATAGAAATTTTTGGTAATAATATTGTGGTTTTGGTAGTTTTCTCAAAACATTTCATTTATAGTTTAATAACAATAGGAATTTTTTTCATAATAAAAATTACCCAAAACAATTCTTTAAACAGGCATTTTCAATTCATTAAATGTTTGTGTTGCACTACAACCATTTTAAATAAATTTTTTTATATTCCACAAAAATTATGGGAGGTCATGTGATGCCTATATATCACTTTTATGCAAAAACCCAACTTGGTCTTTTGGAAATTTTGAGTGAACCATCCACTTTTCAATTATGTCAGAATTCTAGGTTACAACTGCAACCCCAATTTTTCTTACTCCAAAAATTCTGAGACTTTTCCATCTTGTAGTACTTCCTACCATACCCTTAACTCTAGGTGCTCAGCCCTACATGAATTTTGTAAAGCCACCAAATATACTCTTGTAGTTTCTGTCCAGAACTGAAAATCCTCCAAACTTGCACTAGCAAGTTTTGCATTTTGCCCAACCAATCATACCATCATACATATCATTCAAAGAGACATCACCCTGCCAAATTTCAATTCCAGAAAGAATTCCTAGGTGGCCCTAGCATTTCATCGAGCACACTGTGTGCATGGCAGAATTTGGCAAGGTTTTGAACTGACATGTGACAGTAGTTCCTTTGGCCAAATCAGCATGTCCCTCATCTCTAGCATACACTCTAGCACCACTCTGAAAATTTTCATCTTCAGAAAACCTTCCAAAACCCTCCTGGCATTTCATTAAACAGGTCATGCGCGTGCCCAGAGCACGCGTATCGCACTACCGACACCTGAGCTCCTGCCACTCCCCACAGCCGCTCTCCTGCTCGTTCTAATCCACTTTGAGCTTCTCCAGGAAGCCCCGCACCATGCCGACACCCCACCCTAGCCTCTAGCGCCGACTACCACCATCCTCATCGGCCTCAACCACCGTAGTAAAGACCATCACCGTAATCCACTCGGGGACAGCACCGACCAGGCCACCTGGTGCCTCCCGAGCTTATCCGTGGGTATTACTGCCCCCATCGACCTTCTACCGGCCTCGCTGACCCTCGCCACCACCCACAACCACCGTACCGGCGTAGTAATGGCCGCCCGCCGTCGTGCCTTCTTCGGGAAGCCACGGGCACGGCCACCCCATGCTATATAAGCTGCCCCGAGCTCATCTGGATCATCATCATCACTCTCCCCTCCCCTACTAACTCCGCCGAGCGCCCAAGAGGCCCGGACGAGACTATCTTCTCTGTCTCCGGCGACCACGGCCGCCGGCCCTGTCTCGTTGATTCCAGCACCCCCAAAGTTTCCTCCTCTTCAATATCTTCTCCAGTAGCTCCCTCTCGATCCCAAGAATCGATCCCACCCTTCAATTCCACCAGAGCAAGCTCCTGAACGAAATCCCTCTTCCGCCTCCACCGGAGCTCTTCGGGATTGCTCGTCGCCGGCGACTCCCTCCACGCCGGAGGACAAGACGGGTACCCAGACGACCACCTTGGCCCCCTGAGCAAGACGGTGGCCTCAGCTCACCGTGGTGTGCCGCCGTTCGCCGGTGAGCATCACCAGAGCCCCGCTCCGTTCGGCCAGAGGAAGGAGGCAGGGTAGACCATGATCAAACCTGACCAGTGGGCCAGGTGGGGCCCACGGTCAGTGACCCATAACCCCGATGCGTGGATAAGTGGAGACGGGTGCCGTGGGAGTTGCTTACCTGAGGGAAAGACGTATTTCCTTGAATAGGCCTTCGACATCGCAACCCTCCCGCGCGGCCGAGTGATTGGGCTCAGCCCAGTGGCATCGTCCATCTAAATCACGCTCAGGGCGCTCCTCTGCTCCTTTTCCTTTTCTTTTTCAGGAGTCTTTCACTACTGGAATTAGCTTCTTTGTCGTCCGCCATGGCGGACGGCAAAGGCATGGATCACGGACGGCAAACATCTTTGCCGTCCGCTAGCGGACGGCAAACTGTCCGGATGAAAGCCTGCCAGCAAAGGCCTTCTTTGCCGTCCGCTTCTTAGAAACGGACGGCAAAGGATTACGCCGTCCGCCATCTGAGGCCAGCAGACGGCAAAGAAAGCTGCCGGCAGTGCGGTGGCGTCAGAGCCGTTAGGGGGTTAACGGTGCTCTTTGCCGTCTGCCAGCGGACGGCAAAGAGCCCAGCTAGGCAGCACTGGGAAGCTGCCACGTGTCCAGATATGCCGTCCGCCAGCAGACGGCAAAGAGGTTTGAATCATTGCTGTCTGCTGGCAGACGGCATAGATGGTCACTTTGCCGTCCGCCAGCAGACGGCAAAATGACCAAATAGGCAGCCAGTGTTCCCAGTTTGCACAGGTGACTGCCACGTGTTCTCTTTGCCATCTGCTAGCGGACGGCAAAGAGGCTATATATCCCCTGTTTTTATTTAAATCCCATTAATTAGACATGGTTTCAAACACAGATATACATGCATACATATCCAACATATCCAACAGCATGTCCAACAACATATTTCATCCAATCCAACAACATAGTTCAACAAAGTCCAACATATCCATATATACATAACCAGAAACAAGTTTCCAACAACATATCCATATAGACATACATATCCAAACAAGTTTTCATAAACAACAAGGAAGCACCACAAGAATAGTACACTCCATGAATCCAAGCTTCCTCATGTAAAGCAAATCTGCAAATTGGGAAAGATGAAAGTTAGAAGAAGAAGAAGAAGAAGACTAGTTATAAGAAGAAGAAGAAGAAGAAGAAGAAGAAGAAGAAGATTTTTTTTCTTCTCTTTCTTTTTCTCCTCTCCTCTTCTTTATCTTCTTCTTCTTCTTCTAACTAAGGTAGGTAAAAATGTCATTTTATTGCTAAGCTAGGTAAAAATGCTAAGTGTAGGTCATTTTAGAGCTAAGGTAGGTAAATAGGTCATTTTGGAGCTTAGTAAGGTTATTATGTCATTTTTATCTAACTTAGGTAATTATGCCATTTAGGAGGAAAATAAGCTAAGTATCCAGCCAACGAATAGCGCATACGCCGGCAAGTCATGCATCGAGTACATGTACCAGGCACGCATTATGAAGTTCTGTTTGCTAAAGGCGTCGTATGTCTGGAACCCATTATCCCAAGCTTCTTGCAATTCGTCCTTAAGCGGCTGCATGTACACATTCATATTCTTCCCCGGATAGTTGGGCCCTGGAATTATCAACGTCAGGAAAATATTCTTTCGTTGCATAATCTGCCCAGGGGGAAGATTGAGTGGAATGACAAACACGGGCCAACAGCTATATGGGGCTGCCATCTGACCAAACACACTGAACCCATCTGTGCTGACGGCGACTCAAGGATGCCTTGGATCTGCCATTTTTTCCTTATGTAATGCATCGAAGCGCTTCCACGCTTCACCATCCGATGTGTGCACCATCATCACATTCCCATCTGCATCTAGTTCGGTTCTTTTGCCCGTTTTGTGCCATGTCATCTGTCTGGTCGTCTCTTCGACCATGAAAAGACGTTGAAGTCTTGGTACGATTGGCATATACCGAAGAACATTAACAGGTATTTTGGTCTGCGTCTTCTCACCCATACCGTTGTCTACCACAACATACCTGGAAGAATTGCAAATGGGACAATAGTTCAAGTCCTCATACTGAAGCCTAAATAAGACACAACCTTTCTCACAGGCATGTATCTTCTCATAGGGCATCTTAAGAGCACGGAGGATTTTGTCTGACTGGTACAGGTTTGGAGGTAGCACATGGCCTTTGGGTAGAAATCGTCCGAATAGTGTCATCATCGCGTCGTAGCATTCTCTGCCCAAGTTGAATTGAGCCTTCAAAGCCATTATTTGTGAGATGGCATCCAGCTGACAAAGCTCAGTGTGCTCGTGGAGAGGACGTTTTGAGGACTCCAACATTTCAGTGAAGGCCTTTGCAGATTCCTCCATCTCCTTGTCCGAGTCCCGAGCATCGTCAAAGTCTTGCACCATGTCTGCGGTCCCGGTACCATGCTCGTCGGTGCGACGACGAACCTCGGCTCTGGCACGTTGGGCAGACTCACCATGTAATGTCCATACCATGTAACCAGGCGTAAAACCAAACTTCTGCAGGTCTTTACTCATTTCAAGCTCGTCCCTCTTGTTATAGTTGTCGCAACGGGCACAGGGGCACCAGCTAAATTCCTGGCCATTTGCAAATGCGGCTCTAACAAACCCCTTGGTTTTTGTTAACCATTCCTCGGTCCAAACTTTCTGACAAGTGTAACCGGTGTACATCCATGCACGATCACTCATATTGACTTCCTACTAGACACACAAGAAATATATACATAATTAAGCAAACCATATCCATCAGTTAATGGAGTTTGTCAGTTTTATTACGTCCATGCAACCTACATGCTAATAGGTAAAGATAGGTCATAATCCCACCCGAGTATGTGTAGATCGGGTTCGTTTTCCCATGCTCTGCTCCGGATCCGACGCAAAATTTCGGCAGCACCTCCCCGCTGTTCTCCTGATACACGTCTCGGCAATAAGCAGAGAGAATGTGTACCCGGAGAACAACAGGGAGGCACTGATGAAATTCTGCATCGCATCCGGAGCTGAGCATATGGGAAAACGAACCCAATCTACACATACTCGGGCTGTCCATGGATAACGTTGGACAATTCGAAAGAATCACGATTATAAATATGCAAATGCATGCATATTTATAGATGTAACCCTTTCGAACGGGAGACACATAGTGGTTACGCATACTGATGATTGACACCTATAGCTAGCAAGTTTCATCGGCACGAAGACCGGAACAGAGCGGGTTAGGGGGTCCTTGGCGTCGATGGAACCCTAAATAGCAAGTATCATCGGTGCGAGATACATGTGGCACTCGGCGTTGAACACTAGATCCACATTCCACAAGTGAAGCCGGCGCCCGGCGTCCCGCAACAATAGTTCTGGTGGCCGATGACGGTCGAACACCATCGCGAATTTGTCTGGCAGCCTCTGCGATGAGGATTAAAGCCAAGTTTTGAAATTTCAAACAACCAAACCGACTTGAGTCAGTTTGGGTGTTTCAAGTTTCAACACTTGCCTTTTAATCGTCATCGCAGAGACTGCCAGGCAAATTCGCGATGGTGTTTGACCGCCATCGACGCCGAGAACAGTTGCTTTGGGACGCCGGACGTCGGCGTCACTTGTGGGACATGCATGTAGTGTTCGACACCAACGGCCACATGTATCTCGCACCGACGATACTTGCTATTTAGGGTTCCATCGACACCGAGGAACCCCTAACCCACTCGTCCCCGGGTGCCCTCTTTTTTCCTTTCCTTGTGTGGGAACTTCACGAGGTGGTTCATAACCCACAATATAGGGGCAATCAATTGTACCCTTTCTCTCGATAAGTAAAGGTGTCGAAACCCAATGAGGAGACTAAAGTAGTAGAATATATATTATCTTCAGTTCTAATCGACCACTTGATACAACTCTAACGCACACTTAATGTTTGCATTACCTAGAAACAAGTATGAAACTAGAAGTACTTTGTAGTGTAATGCAGATAATACTTAGCAAGAATAAAAACTAGGAGTACTTGTCGTAGATAATAAAAGTTTAATTGATGTAGTAAAGCTTTTTGTAATACACAAGAGAAGGATTGTCCCTAGCAATCGATAACTAGACCGGTAATCAGGTTTGCAATTTTTATATGAGGGAGGCACGGAGCTAACATACTTTCCCTTACTTGGATCATAGCACTTATGATTGGAACTCTAGCAACATCCGCAACTACAAAGATCATTAAGTTAAAACCCAACCATAGCATTAAGTAACAAGTCCTGTTATCCCATACGAACAACCCTCAACTAGCGGTTGTAAGCTTCTGTCACTCTCGCAACCCTCTATAAGTGAATCAGAAACGTATGACAACACCTACAATGGGATCACACATGCTTGTCGCAACACAAAGGTGACCATAGGACAACACCAATTAAACATACAACTAAACTATCATCACGATCACAATCACCCATTGAACAAAATGATCTACTGAGACATCATAGGATTGCCACATATCATTGGATAATAATATATAGCATTAAGAACCTTTTATTAGATATTAAAATGGGGAGAGAGGCGTTACACTGCTCTGCATAAGGGGGAGGATAGTTTGGTGATGACGGCGGCAAAGTTGTGGTGGACACGCCCATCACTCATGATTGTCTGGTGGCGTTTCCGTGCCCACCGGAAGAGAGGGGGGGAGATCCCCCTCATCTTACGTCTCTCTTGGTCTCCCCCCTAGATGGGAGGAGAGTTTCCCCTCAGGTCAATGGCTTCCATGGCTCCCGGAGGAGGTAGCCCCTCCGAGATTGCATCTCTATTTGTTCTCTTTGTTTCGCTGTTCCTTTTTTCTGGCCCTGTCATCGTTTCTTAAATTTCAGAATCTGTAACTCCGAGTTGGGCTAAAATTTTGAGGGATTTGTATCCGGATATTATCTTGTTGAGTATGATGGAATGAAGAAGGGCACCAAACGCCTTACAGGGGGCCCCAAGCCTACCCGGCGCGCCTAGGTGTGGGGCGCGTTCCATTTAGCTTTGGTGGCCCCTCGATCATCGCTCACATTGATTATTTTTCACAAAAATCACCTATATTCAAAATAAATCTTCTGTAAATTTTTAATTGTTTGGACTTTGTTGATATGGATTATTTGGAAACAAAAACAAGCAACAAATACGGAACTGGAATCTGGGCAGTGGATCATGTATGTTACTTCCCAAAAATTAATATAAAATGTTGCCAAAAAGTTTGTGAAAATTTGTTAGAATATGGCATTGAACAAAGAACAATAAAAAATTATAGATACGACGAGACATTACAGGTGGGTCCAGCCGAGGTGGTGTAGTCGCTCATTGGGATGCGGACTACCCCACCGGTACCACCTAGAGAGGCGATCCGATACATAGGGCAGTGGTGGTTTTACATGGCCGATGGTCCAGCCTGCCGATTCCAACTTGTCCTGGGCTCCGACCTTCTCCCTGTCCCCAAAGAAGCATTTCAACTAGAGGTCGAGAGTTGTTCCTTACAAATGGATGACTCTGACATGGCTCTCGGCCTAGCTGCGATCAAGTGAGGCGCTGACACACATGTTTCACCATCATGATGTGATAGTGACGGCGTCAACCGAACAAGTCCCAACCCTTCGGCACGAATGCACCCACTGGTGGATGTCACACAAAACCCAACGGTCACCCGATCTATTCAGGAAGGGTTTCAAGGACCAAGCGGCCCTTTGGTGCTGCTCTGGCTTGTATATACCAGGGGGAGCCAGCGGATTTGCAGCGAAAGTTTTAGTGAGACGTGCTTCTCCTTTACATACTCATTGAAGCGTAAGTCTTCTTCAATTAACTATCGTCCTTTCCGAGCAGTACCTTTACTCTTTGAATAGATGTTTCAACATATCCAACTGAGGTGGAAAGTTGTGTCGAGAAATAATTAAGCTAACCAGCACCTGAGCCAGGGGTGTAATTCGCGCGATGACGGACCCTCGGCTTCATGAGACGAGGACTGCCATTTTATTTCAATGGAGGGGCTCTTCTACCAGGAAGCCTAAATGTCTTCTAAAGTGGCCAGCACCCTTGAACTAACCAGGGGCACTACCATCGTCCGGATAAGGCTTCCTCCAGCCATCTCCTCAAAAGAGTATCTTCTGCCCGCAAGGCCCCGAACACACCTGACTTCTCTTCCTAAGTCACTGGTCAAGCGCTAGCGAACGAAAGCACCCCTTCGAGAGGGGCCAGTCGGCGGGGCATCCCGAGCGCCAATTCACAACCGACCCAACCGTGTAAGCAGGAGCATGTCATCTCTCCTCCCCAGACAAAGTAGGTTTTGACAAAAGTGAATATTTAAAGATGTGCTATGATGCGTTGCGTATCTTATCACTTGAGCTTTTTATAGGCAACTCCATCAAACACTCACCACAGAGGAGGCGGGTGCCATGGGCGCTTCGCAATCGAGACCAATGTCTGAGCCCTACCCGTCCGGAAGACTCATCTCCTGAATGCTCAACCGAGAGAGATTTGGGACCGGCTCGCGGCACCAAACTCTAAGTCGACAACGCTATGATCACCAATGAGGAAAGTTTATTAAGGAATCCATCTTTCTCCAACCAAGAATTATTCACCCTCAAATTCGGTGGAAAGCTACCTCGAGCGGCCCGATTTGGGTTGGAACGGCGGTGGAACATTGTGTCCAAGGGTTTGAAGGTAAAATCTCTCCCTGTTGATTACTTTTTAACAGTAATTACATATAGTCGCAGTAGCCCTCGAGATGGATCATGGTTCGTTCTTTTGAACGGAACTAGGCCATCGAGAAAATCTTAGTAACTTTCAAGGTCTTCTACATATTGTAAAGGTCTGCCAGGTATGTGGCAGTACCCTAGACACTTGTCGGGATTGAAGCAATCGACACAGTGGATTCAAAGTGATACAAACCTGATATGCAGACACGAATCCAAGTAGCTCCCGCCCCGAGCCTCTTAATTTGGAGGAAAGGTGGCGAGCCTATTAAGATCGAATCATGTGTAATAGTGTGTTGGCTATGCAGGTCTCACAGGAGGGAAAACAAGCATTCTCTGGGTAACTCAAACGCAACCAAGGTGAAAGCGTGGATGCACGCGCAGGCTCCATGGTGACACATTTAAAAAACAATTACAAGAAAACGCACAGTACGTGTATCTGTGTATGTTGCTTTTACCTTCCATACTCAGGCATTCCTTACACACACCTTTTTTTTGTCGCAGCAAACCGCCCATTGTCACCCTCGCCAAAGGCCTGGACGGGCCCCGGCGGCCCGCGGTTGCCCCTAACACAAACCCAACAAAAAAACACAATCAGTAACCCCCGCACCCCAGCACACCCAAAAACCGGCCAGAACACAAACCATCCTGAGTCAAAAACAAAAACACCATACAACAAAAACGAAGTATGTCCACGCCGCCCGGGCCACCCCAACACCCGCTTCACCACGCCTGAACCCCCCCCGAGGCGCACCAAAGGCACCACACACCAGACGCTTCAAAGCGCTTCCCGCGTCCCGATGGTCTTGTTTCTCGGCGAAAGACAAAGCACCAAAAAAAACAGCAGCCGAACCAAAAGCCTAGTACATGACCCCCCGGGCTCGAGCCCGGTCCGCACTGCACTTTGCCGACTTTTCACTCCGTTGTTATCCCATCCCGTAGAACTGCGCAAATCCTCGCGCACCACATAAATACTAACAACATTCCATAAGTTTAGGACGACAACCCAAAGACAAAAACCGATTCACTACTGCCTGAGCCTCCCGGCCGCACCCCGGCAAACACCACCGGCGCCGCCCCTCGATACTTTCATACGAAAAAAACGCAAACCAATAACGTGACAAAAAAGGAAAATGGAAAAGCAAAATAAAAAACAAAAAAAAAAAAAAACTAAAAGAAGAAAAAAAAAAGAAAACACCATGCAGAGGCCAGAAGCCGAGCTCCCCACAACCGCCACCTAGTGCCACCCCTGCTAGCAACCCTCACGTATCATATACAGGAGTTAAGCTGACTGAACAAACAACAATACAAGACCACAACCAAAACAAACAAAGATCCCCTCTAAGTTAACACCACACCAAAAGACACTAGCCCAAACTGATTCAAACTAGTCACATCGCCAACTACTTACGGAAGATCAAGAAACGTGGATGTAGGACTGAGGAAGATAGACAGGCCTTGCCGAAGAGGGAGATGACAGGAACAACCAGGCCAATGGGCCAAATGATAAAGACCAGCTTCACTGAGTGAGGACACGGAGCATCTGACTGAGGTTACAAGGCCCTACAGTCACTGATGGCAACGAAACAAGTGCCTATACATCTAATATTGATAATGAGAATGTTAGAGCCAGCTGCTCGGCCTCTTGCTGCAAGACTATGCCCTTGACTCTACTGTTAGACGGAGCTTGGTGAAGTGTTGACAAAAATATTGTTATGTTAATGGATTCTATGTATGAATCAACTCCTTTACGATTGATCGACGCGCGATCTACTGTTCAAGCTTTGTTAACCGACCATCGGTTCTGCCTCTCGTCCAAGTGGACCGAGGATTGATCCCTAATCCTAGTCCGAGTAATCGAGCATAGATTCTTCGAGAACAAGCAATCTGGCCATGTTGTTCAAAAAACAAAACTGAAAGCAGAGAGTTATGTTATATTATATGTTTAACGTAGGAAACATCTTCTGAGAAAAAAATAGTTCCTCTAACAGTTCCTTTTCTCTAGGGTGATCATGTTGACCATGTATGCCCGAGGATTGGTATAACTCGGGGTAGAAGCCATTGCCTAGGTTTCTAAGAACCAAATATCTCACTTCCATCATGGTCGGACCAATACTATGTTCTTAAGAAATCGCGAGCTTTTGGCTCTAAAACCCAATCTGAAACCACCAATAGTGGTTACTAACCTGGGATAAACGGAGTCGTTAGCTAGTAACAAATCACAAATGGAGCTCCCAGGTAGTGTTGGCGAGGAGCCAGCCGAATTGTTTTAGGGATCTGAGTCCTCGGCTCCCTTCAGATGGGGGACCCCCCCACCCCCTGTCTTGATCTCTTAATTATAGAGTTATGGACCAGGTGGGAGAAGAGGGAGCGGGACTTTGCATCGACTCTTGCTGATCACGCCTCATCTCTTGATGGAGGAAAGCAGATAAGCAGAGTCTGATGAGGGGCAATTTTACAAAAGAATCTCGGTGCGGAGAAAAAACCGCACCATGAGGATTTTCATCATTGACTGATGCTTCCCATTGATCCGTGTCGACCACACACTGGACCTGTATGGGCCACCAATGTCCGGTATTTAAAAACTGTCAGGATCCGGGGATAGGGGTCCCAGTTGTGGATCTCGGACGATGGTGAAAGGAGGAGGAACACAAAGGACGACATTTACCTAGGTCGGGCACATTGTATAGAGAAGAGGAAAACCCTTATGTCCTGCTGTTTATTGATGATGGAGATGGAGTATAGGTTTTGATCAACCTCGAGATCGTATGTTGTGTTCTATAAACCCCTTAAGGCTAGTAATGGTGACTCTGTATATATAGACTAACCTCCAGGAGTAATAGCCACCAGGGGTATCTAGGGTTACACATGATCGGTTGCCGAATAGGGATAATCATGCCGATAGGTTGAAGTAGCCTTGAAGTACACCACCAAGTCTACAGCTGGAGTCGTCTTGGTAACTACTGAGTTCGAGGTTCCGGACAAAGTACTTCCTATGAGTCAGTGGGCCATAAGCTTGGCCAGGACTGGGGGCCAACTAGGTTGGCTACCCTTAGTCCGGATACCGTTCATTAGAGTTTAAGCTCTGTCACCGCTCAAACCAGCATTATTATTACCTACAAGCAGTTCCCTAGGCCCAAATTGCATGCTGAAGTGCATGTAGTCGATGTTCAACGACACCACTAAGGAAAAAGAACAACATACAGCATCAAAATATTTGAACGACATACCAGTCACTTGAGAACTATATAAACAAGACTTTCTCATGTCCTTAAGGAACAAATGAAAACTATCACAATCATATTCAAGTTCAAGATAAGAGGAGTATAATATATGATAAAGGATCTAAAATATATAATCTTCCACCTAATAAAACCACTAGCATCAATAGTAAGATCCCCCATACTCAGGTAGGACGAAGTATGTCAGCGGGGGGTGATTAGACTACATGACCAAATAAAAATCTAGCCTTTTTACCAATTTAGTTGTGTGCAGATTTTGCATATGACAAGTCAGCAATCAACCTACACATGCCATTTAAGAAATATAGCAGCGGAATGTAAAGACATTGCATTCTGAGGGAAAAGGAAGGGTTTGGAGAAGGAAATGAAGGAGACACTGAGATGTGTGGAAACTGGTTTGTTCGGATAGGTGGTGCTACCGTTACGTCCACGTTTGATGGAGACTTCAACCAACAAAGGGTAACGCCGCACGAGTCCGGAGGGGCTCCACCCACGAAGGGTCCACGAAGAAGCAACATGTCTATCCACATGGCCACGCCATGAAGGACTTGCCTCACGGGTAGATCTTATGAAGGAGGCGATCTCCTTGCCCTTTACAAACATTTCTTGGTCAACTCCACTATGTCGGAGGCTCCCAAAGCGAAACCTAACCAATCCAGGAGGACACCACTCTTCAAAGGTAAAACGGGTGTTGATGATGAACTCCTTGCCTATTGGCTTCACATTGATGTCTCCCACACTCCAACTCTCTCTCACAGATTTGGCCTGGTGGAAGAGGATTGAGTGGAAAGCAACTTGGAGGTGGAAATCAAGGTTCAAATGGTTGGAATGGAATCTGTTGATCTCAACACATGAGTGAGGTGGTTCTTTCTCAGAAAATGGATGGTGGAAGTGTTAGGCACTTCTGATGCTCTCTCACTAATGGAGAAGGGGTGTGGAGGGGTTATATATAGCCTCCACACAAAAACCCACCGTACACACTTCTTGAGCATCTCGGTGGCACCGATTAGTTAAAACGCCGGTGGACCGATCTGTTCAAAAAATATGAAGTTAGGATTCTCGGGGACGATAGGAAAACAAATCGGGGGAACGATGTGCAGGCTTATGGAAAAAACCTCATCGCGTGGCACCGATTGCATCAATCGGTGAGACCAAAGTGAGCCAATGAAGCCAACAGAGAGTTGCAATCCATCTCCGGTGAGGACCAAAATAATGGGCAAAAAGTAACAAAGAGTTGGCAAGTCCATCTCGGTGAGACAGAAGACCATATCGGTGTGGATACCGAACTGTTAGGGTTTGCTGTGGATATGTCAGATGAACTCGGTGGCTCCTAATAGAAAGTATCGATGGGGCCGAGTTGGGTTTAGGGTTTTGAATATTGGGATAGGGACACGTGGCTGAGGGTTTTGGAGGTATCCACATAAAAAACACCTTTGAGCAAGTAGACCATAACAACACCTCATCCCCTTTTAATAGTATTGGGTTTCTATTGGACTCAATGTGATCTGGATCACTTTTAAAACACAGATGAAGAGTTCTTGAGCTTTGACAATCCTTGTCCTAAGGCATTTTGAGGGGTCACTACTCTAATGTCATGCCATGCCAAATCATTGAACATACTTAAAATATTTACTTGAGTGGGGACATTGTTTCACACCACCATTGACACACCATATATGTTCGTATGGAATTACACAAAACCACCCGGGGATAGTTGCACTTTCAACTCCCCCTTTTTGTTAATTGATGACAACATATATGTAACCCAAAATTTACAACACCAAAAATACATTATTTAAGTAAAATTTGGACCAGAAATAAAATTTTGAATTATATTAAATCCCTTTTTATTTAAGCAGTACCGTCCTTCGCACGACCCCGCCCCCCCTTTCTGTTTTCCAAAACTTCTTCCCTCATATAAAAGTTTTGGTAATCATATTGTGGTTTGAGTTTTCTCAAAACAGTTCATTTATAGTTTAATAACAATAGGAATTTTTTTAATAATAAACATTTACCCCCCAAAACAATTCTTTAAACAGGCATTTTAAATTCATAAATGTTTGTGTGCACTACAACCATTTTAAATAAATTTTTTTATATTCCACAAAAAATTATGGGAGGGCATGTGATGCTATATACACTTTTTATGCCAAAAAACCCAACTTGGTATTTTGGAAAATTTTGACGTGACCATCCACTTTCAAGTATGTCAGAATTCTAGGTTTACAAACGGCAACCACAATTTTCTTACTCCAAAATTCTGCAGACTTGTCCACATCTTTGTAGTACTTCCTGACATACCCTTAACTCTAGGTGCTCAGCCCTACAGGAATTTGTAAAGCCACAAATATACTCTTGCGTTTCGCCAGAACTGAAAATCCTCAAACTTGCACTAGCAAGTTTTGCATTTTGCCCCACCAATCATACCATCATACATATCATGGCAAAGGCACATCACCCTGCCAAAATTTCAATTCACCAGATATTAGAATTCCTAGGTGGCCTTGCATTTCATCGAGCAACACTGTGTGCTGGCAGATTTGGCAAGGTTTTGAACTGACATGTGACTAGTAGGAGTTCCTTGGCCAAATCAGCAGTCCCTAATCTCTAGCAACATCTAAGCACCACTTGAAAATTTATCTGAGAAAACCTTCCACAACCCTTTCCTGCATTTATTAAAAAGGTCATGCGCGTGCCCAGAGCACGCGTTTATCGCACTACCGGACACCTGAGTCCTGCCACTTCCCCACAGCCGATCTCCTGCTCGTTCTAACTCCACTTTGAGCTTCTCCAGGACGCCCCGCACAATGCCGACCCCACCCTAGCCTCTAGCGCCGACTACCACAATCCTCATCGGCCTCAACCACCGTAGTAAAGACCATCACCGTAATCACTCGGGGACAGACAGACCAGGCCACCTGGTGCTCCGAGTTATATCCGTGGGTAGTTACTGCCCATCGACCTTCTTACCGGCCTCGCTGAACCCGCCACCACCCACAAACACATACCGGCGTAGTAGTAATGGCCGCCCCCGTCGTGCCTTCTCGGGAAGCCACGGCACGGCCACCCCATGCTATAACGCTGCCCCGGAGCGCATCTGGATCATCATCTCACTCTCCCCTCCCCTACTACTCCCCGGAGCGCCCAAGAGGCCCGGACGAGACTATCTTCTCTGTCTCCGGAGACCACGGCCGCCGGCCCTGTCTCGTTGATTCCAGCACCCCCAAAGTTTCCTCCTCATTCATATCTTCTCCAGTAGCGCTCTGCTTCTCTCATCCCAAGAATCGATCCCACCTTTCAATTCCACCAGAGCAAGCTCCTGAACGAAAATCCTCTTCGCCCCACCGGACGCTTCTTCGGGGGATTGATCGTCGCCGGCGACATCACTCCACGCGGAGGACAAGAGGGTCCAGACGACCAACTTGGCACCCTGAGCAAGACGGTGGCCCAGCTCCACCGTGGTGTTGCAGCGTCGCCGGTGGAGCATCACCAGAGCCCCGCTCCGTTCGGCCAGAGGAAGGAGGCAGGGTTAGACATGATCAAAACTGACCAGTGGGCCAGGTGGGGCCCACGTCAGTGACCCATAACCCGATGGCGTGGATAAGGGAGACGGGTTTTGCGTGGGAGTTGCTTTACCTGAGGGAAAGACGTATTTTTTTTTTGGTTTTTTTTGTCCTTGAATCGGCTTCGACATAGCAACCCTCCCGCCGCGGCGCGGTGATTGGGCTCAGGCCCAGTGGCATCGTCCATCGAAAATCACGCTCAGGGCGTTCCCTCTTGTCCTTTTCCTTTCTTTTTCAGGAGTCTTTCACTTACTGGGAATAGTTCTTTGTCGTCCCCGCCATGGCGGAAGGCAAAGGCATGGATCACGGGACGGCAAACATCTTTGCGTACGTAGCGGACGGCAACTGCCGGAGGAAAGCATGCCCCCACGCAAAGGCCTTCTTTGCCGTTCGCCTTTCTTAGAAACGGACGGCACAAGGATGACGCCGTCCGCCATCTGAGGCAGCAGACGGCAAGAAAGATGCCGGCAGTGCGGGTGTGGCGTCAGAGACCGTTAGGGGGTAACGGTGCTCGTTGCCGTCTGCAGCGGACGGCAACGAGCCCAGTAGGCAGCACTGGGAAGCTTGCAGCAGTGTCCAGATATGCCGTCCGCAAGCAGACGGCAAAGAGGTTGGAATCATTGTGTTGCTGGCAGACGGCCTAGATGGTCACTTTGCGTCCGCCAGCGACGGGCAAAATGACAAATAGGCAGCAGTGTTCCCAGTTTGCACAGGTGACGCCAGTGTTCTCTTGGCCATCTGCTAGCGGACGCAAGAGGCTATATATCCCTGTTTTTATTTAAATTCCCCATTAAATTAGAATGGTTTCAAACACAGATATACAGGCATACATATCCAACATATCCAAACAGCATGTCCAACAACATATTTTAATCCAATCCAAACCAACATCGTTCAACAAGTCCAACATATCCATATATACATAACCAGAAAAAGTTTCAACAAACAATCCAGATAGACATACATATCCAAACAAGTTTTCATAAACAACAAGGAAGCACCACAATAATAGTACACTCATGAATCCAAGCTTCCCTGTTGAAAGAAATCTGCCAAATTGGGAAAGATGAAAGTTAGAAGAAGAAGAAAGAAAAGAAGAGAAAAAGTAAGTAAAAAAAATCTAAGACAGAGTAGTTCTACAGAAGAGAAAAGCCGCTTACTAGAACATAAGAAGGATAAGAAAAGAGAGAGAAAGAGAACAGATCAGAAGAAAGAACACGAGACAAGGAATAAAGCAAGAGAAGCTCCCAGAAGAGTAGCAAACAAGAGAAGAGAAAGTAGAAGAGAGAGAGAAAGAGAGAAAAAGGAGCAAAGAAACGAAAGAGGAAGAGAGAAAGAAGGAAAGAGCGAGAAGACTAGTTATATAGAAGAAGAAGAGAGAAGAAGACTAGTTAGAAGAAGAAGAAGAAGAGAAGAAGGACTAGTTAGTAAGAAGAAGAAGAAAGAGACACTAGTTAGATAGAAGAAGAAGAAGAAGAAGAAAAGACTAGTTATAAGAAGACGAAGAAGAAGAAGAAGAAAGAAGAAGAAGAAGAGAAGAAGGAAGAAGAAGAAGAAGAAGAAGAAGATTTTTTTTCTTCTCTTCTTTTTCTCCTCTCCTCTCTTTGCTTCTTTTCTTCTTCTTCTAAAAAAAGGTAGGTAAAAATGTCATTTATTGCTAAGATAGGAAAAATGCTAGTGTTAGGTCATTTTAGAGCTAAGGGCGAAACCACATCGGGCAATATTGAGCCCAAATATATAGCGAGCTATTACGGGCCCGAATTTACGATGGGCTTCAATGTGTTAAATAGTTAAGGGCCGTTGAGGGGCCGAATTGGCACATCTCGTATGTGCCGTGGGCTTAGATGGACCAGACAACACGTAGGCCCTATATGGGCCGGCCTACTAATTTGACTGGGACGCCTTTAAAACCTAAATGGGCCACTGTTAGGCCTTGCCACGTGCCACGTATCATAGGCTCCTCTCGTACAATGAGGGATGCCATCTATCCCAACACTGAGCGACACGTGGATCTCCTCGTGACTGAGAATTTTACACGTGGAACATCCCCATTTGTCGGGGTAGTTAACTGGTTAGGCGGATCCAAACCGGAAACCCAATAGCTTACGGCGACCCGTTATACGGTGTAGCCAGTGTCGGTTACCGTTAACGAAAACACTCCATACACACCATTTATCGTCATGGAAGTGGACACTTCATGATGATAAGTTTGATATTGTCATGGAGCACTTCTACGACAGCACAGGTATGACTATCTTGATTCTATCATAAAATCGTCATGGACATACATGCAAGACAGAAAACGTGACCTACTGTGGACAAACACGTATCATCACGGAAGTGTATTTTTTTTGTAGTGACGTTCTCATTCCAAATATGTCAAAACCCTAAACTCCAACTCGGCCCCACCGATTCATTCTATCCGAAGCCACTGAGTCGTATGACATAGCCACTGCCAGAAAACCCTAACAGTTTCGGTCACACCGAGATGGCCTTGCAACTCTCTATTGCCTATTGCAATTATTTCGGTCTCACCCAAAATTGCGATCGGTCTCAAGAGATGGCTTGACCAACTCTCTGTTGCTCAATTGCTTCACTTTGGTATCACCGAGTTGATGCAATCGAACCACCGAGATGAGTTTGCCCTAAGCCCTAACACATCGGTCTCACCGAGTTCACCTATTCGGTTCTGACCGAGTTGGGTCAAATGTGTGTAACAGTTGGATTTTATGTGGAGCCTATATTACCCCCTCCACCCCCTTCTCCATTAGACGAGAGCCATCAGAACGTGCCTACACTTCCAGCATACATTTTTTTAGGGAAACCACCTACTCATGTGTTGAGATCAAGATTACCAATCCTACCACAAGAATCTTGATTTCTAGCCTTCCCAGTTGCTTTCCACTCAAACATCTTTCCACCATAATCCAAATTTGAGAGAGAGTTGAGTGTTGGGGAGAATATCATTTGAAGCACCAGAGCAAGGAGTTCATCATCAACACAACATCATTCCTTTGGAGAGTGGTGTCTCCTAGATTGGTTTGGTGTCACTTGGGAGCCTTCGTCAAGTGTGGAGTTGAACCAAGACGTTTGGTAAGGGAAGGAGATCGTACTCGTGAAGATCTACCCTGAGTGAGGAAGTCCTTCGTGGGCGTGGCCCTGGTGGGATGACAGGTTTGCCTTCTCTGGACCATTCTGGGTGGAGCCTCCGTGGACTCGCGCAATTACCCTTCATGGGTTGAATGCTCCATCAACGTGGATGTACTGATAGCACCACCTAGCGAACCATGCTAAAAACTCCCGGTCTTCATTGCATTTGCACTCTCCAAACCTTCCCTTACATCATATGCAATGTTTTACTTTCCACTGCGTACACTCTTCAGAATTACCAGTTAGGTGATTGCTTGGACTTGTGTAATTGCTAAATCTGCGTCCAACTAACATTGGGAATGGTTCGATTTTTATTTTGGTCAAGTAGTCTAATCACACCTCTGACCTACTTTCGATCCTACAACTTCCGTGATCCCGCCTGGGTCCGCAGTGTGGTTTCTTTTATTTAAGATATTTTTCTCATCCCGAGCCATCTATCTGGACCGACCACTTGGCTAACGTTTGAAGCATCTCCCTCGCATTTTTAATGGGGATATATCTCCCAAAGTTGCAGCCGCAGAATCGCATCCCAGTCATCCTTCCTTCCAAAGCCACAAAATATTCTCCATGGAGGGTTTTTTATTCGGAGAGATCCTGCAATGGCGAACGATGGCCGGGTTCATCAAGTGCCCCCACGGCCCCCTCAAAGGCGACTGGGGAAGCGCAGCTGCTGCATCACCCGTTCCAACTGGACTGGTTCGCCACTCAAGGCTACCTTCCGGACCCATATCTAGCTTCCACCCCCGAGTGTAATGTGCCGTAAACGGGCAAGCACATGCGGACCGCCATCCCATTCCTTACGGAGAGAAGCAGATTTGTTTTGTCCCCTTTGTTCTTCGGGTTCTTGGGTTTCCCATCACCTCCTCTAGGGCTCTCCTACTAGAGTTCTATGAGATCCAACTCCCGCACCCTCGCGCCCAACTCCATCTTACATATCGCAGGATTTTTCGCCCTCTACGAGAGTACCGCAGATGCAAGGCATACTTCTACTAATGCCTTGCTCTCAAGTGTGGGAAACTTCACGAGGTGGTTCATAACCACAAGTATAGGGGATCAATTGTACCCTTTCTCGATAAGTAAGAGTGTCGAAACCCAATGAGGAGCTAAAGGTAGAATATATATTATCTTCAAGTTCTATATCGACCACTGATACACTCTACGCACACTTAATGTTTGCATTACCTAGAAACAAGATTGAAACTAGAAGTACTTTGTAGGTGTAATGCTAGAAATACTTAGCAAGAATAAAAACTAGGAGTACTTTGCGAGATAATAAAAGTTAATTGTATAGTAGAAAGCTTTTTGTAACACAAGAGAAGGATTTGTCCCTAGCATCGATAACTAGACCGGTAATAACAGGTTTGCAATTTTTATATGAGGGAGAGGCACGAGCTAACATACTTCCCTACTTGGATCATAGCACTTATGATTGGAACTCTAGCAACATCCGCAACTACTAAAGATCATTAAGTTAAAACCCAACCATAGCATTAAGTAACAGTCCTTTTTACTCCCATACGAACAACCCCCTAACTGGGTTAAGCTTCTGACTCTCTCGCAACCCTCTATAAGTGAATCATGAAACGTATTGACAACACCCTACAATGGGATCACACATGCTTGCGCAACACAAAGGGCACCATAGGACAACACCAAATTAAAACATACACTCAAACCTATCACGATCATCAATCACCCATTGGACAAAATGAATCTACTGAGACATCATAGGATTGCCACATATCATTGGATAATAATATATAGCATTAAGAACCATTTTTAATTAGATATTAAATGGGGAGAGAAGGCGTTACACTGCTGCATAGAGGGGGAGATAGTTGGTGATGACGGCGGCAAAGTTGTTGGTGTACATCGCCATCTACTATGATTGTCCTGGTGGCGTTCCGGTGCCACCGGGAGAGAGGGGGGGAGATCCCCCTCATCTTCGTCTTCCTTGGTCTCCCCCCTAGATGGGAGGAGAGTTCCCCTCAGGTCATGGCTTCCATGGCTCCCGGAGGAAGGAGCCCCTCCGAGATTGCATCTCTTTTTGTTCTCTTGTTTCGCTCGTTCCTGTTTTTTCTGGCCCTTCATCGTTTCTTAAATTTCAGATCTGTAACTCCGATTGGGCTAAAATTTTGAGGGATTTGTATCCGGATATTATCTTGTTGTTTTGCTGGTGAAAGAAGGGCACCAAACGCCTTACAGGGGCCCCACAGCCTACCCGGCGCGCCTAGTGTAGGGGCGCGCCATCTGAGCTTGTGGCCCCCTCGATCATCGTCTCACATTGATTTTTTTCACAAAAATCACCTATATTCCAAAATAAATCTTCTGTAAATTTTTATATCGTGTTTGGACTTGTTTGATATGGATATTCTAGGAAACAAAAACAAGCAACAAATAGGAACTGGAACTGGGCAGTGGATCATATGTTACTCCCAAAAATAATATAAAATGTTGCCAAAAGTTTGTGAAATTTGTAGAATTGGCATTGACATGAAACATATAAAAAATTAGTAGATACGACGGAGACATTAATGGGTCCAGCCGAGGGTGTGTCGCATCATTGGGAGCGGCTACCCCACCGGTACACCTAGAGAGGATACCGATACTGGGCAAGTGGTGGTTTTACATGGCGATGGTCCGCTGCACGATTCCAACTTGTCCTGGGCTCCGACCTTCTCCCTGATCCCCCAAAGAAGCATTTCAACTGAGGTCGAGGAGTTCCTTACAAATGGATGACTCTGACATGGCTTGCCTAGCGCTCAGTGAGGCGCTTGACACACATGGTCTCACCATCATGATGTGATATGACGGCGATCAACCGAAAAGTCCAACCTCTCGGCAACGAATGCACCCACTGTGGATGTACAACACAAAACCAACGGTGCCACCCGATCTATTCAGGAAGGTTTCAAGGACCAAGCGGCCCTTTGGTGCTGCTCTGGCCTGTATATACAAGGGGGAGCCAGCGGATTTTGCCAGCGAAAGTTTATGGACGGCTTCTCCTTATTACAACTCATTGAAGCGTAAGTCTTCTTCAAATTACTACGTCCTTCCGAGCAGTACCTTTACTCTTTGAATAGATGTTCAACATATCCAAACTGAGGTGGAAATGTTGTGTCGAGATTAATTAAGCTACCCAGCACCTGAGCCAGGGGTGTATTCGCGCGATGACGGACCTCGGCTTTCATGAGGACGAGGAGCTGTCCATTATTTCATGGAGGGGCTCTTCTACCAGGAGACCTAAATGGTCTCTAAAGTGGCCATCACCCTTGACACTAACCAGGGGCACTACCATCGTCCTGGTAAGGCTTCCTCCAGCCTCTCCTCAAAAGAGTATCTTCTGCCCGCAAGGCCCCGAACACCCTGACTCTCTCTTCCTAAGGGTCACTGGTCAAAGCGCTAGCGAACGAGAAGACCCCTCAGAGGGGCCAGTCAGCGGGCATCCGAGGCGCCATTCACAACCGACAACCGTGTAAGCAGAGCATGTCACTCCTCCCCCAGACAAGTAGGTTTTACAAAAGTGAATATTTAAAGATTGCTATGTTGCGTTGCGTATCTTATCACTTGAGCTTTTTATAGGCAACCCATCAACACTCCACCACCAGAGGAGGCGGGTGCCAGGGCGCTTCAGCATCAGGACCAATGTCGAGCCGCTATACCCGTCCGGAAGACTTCCCTGAAGTGCCTCAACCGGAGACTTTGGGACCGCTCGCCACCAACTCTAAGTCGACAACGCTATGAATCACCATGGAGGAAAGTTTATTTAAGGAATCCATCTTCTCCAACCAAGAATTCATACACCCCCTCAATTCGGTGGAAGCCTACTCGAGCGGCCCGATTTGGGTTTGGAAGCGGTGGAACATTTTGTCCAAGGGTTTGAAGTAAAAATCCTCTCCCTGTTGATTACTTTAACAGTAACATTACATATAGTCCAGTAGCCCTCGAGATGGACATGGTTCGTTCTTTTGAACGGAACTAGGCCATCGAGAAAATCTTAGTACTTTCCAAGGTCTTCTAAATATGTAAAAGGTCTGCCAGTATGTGGCAGTAGCCTAAGACACTTGTCGGATGAAGCATCCGACCAGTGATTCAAAGTGGATACAAACCTTGATATGGCACGAAATCCAGTAGCCCCCCCGAGCCTTAATTTGGAACAGGTGGCGAGTATTAAGGATCGAATCGAGTGTAATAGTGTGTTGCTATGCAGGTCGCTCACGGAGGAAAACAAGATCTTCTCTGAGGTACTCAACGCAACAAGGTGAAGCGGATGCACGCGCAGGCCATGGTGGAGCACATTTAAAAAAATTACAAGAGAAGCAACAGTACGTGTATCTGGTTGTTGCTCTTTCCACGCCTCCATACCAGGCCTTCCTTAACGCACCTTTTTTTTGTCGCAGCAACGCCCATTGTCACCCTCAGCCAGGACCTGGCAACGGGCCCCGGCGGCCCGCGGTTGCCCCTAACACAAACCCAACAAAAAAACACAATCAGTAACCCCCGCACCCCAGCACACCCAAAAACCGGCCAGAACACAAACCATCCTGAGTCAAAAACAAAAACACCATACAACAAAAACGAAGTATGTCCACGCCGCCCGGGCCACCCCAACACCCGCTTCACCACGCCTGAACCCCCCCCGAGGCGCACCAAAGGCACCACACACCAGACGCTTCAAAGCGCTTCCCGCGTCCCGATGGTCTTGTTTCTCGGCGAAAGACAAAGCACCAAAAAAAACAGCAGCCGAACCAAAAGCCTAGTACATGACCCCCCGGGCTCGAGCCCGGTCCGCACTGCACTTTGCCGACTTTTCACTCCGTTGTTATCCCATCCCGTAGAACTGCGCAAATCCTCGCGCACCACATAAATACTAACAACATTCCATAAGTTTAGGACGACAACCCAAAGACAAAAACCGATTCACTACTGCCTGAGCCTCCCGGCCGCACCCCGGCAAACACCACCGGCGCCGCCCCTCGATACTTTCATACGAAAAAAACGCAAACCAATAACGTGACAAAAAAGGAAAATGGAAAAGCAAAATAAAAAACAAAAAAAAAAAAAAACTAAAAGAAGAAAAAAAAAAGAAAACACCATGCAGAGGCCAGAAGCCGAGCTCCCCACAACCGCCACCTAGTGCCACCCCTGCTAGCAACCCTCACGTATCATATACAGGAGTTAAGCTGACTGAACAAACAACAATACAAGACCACAACCAAAACAAACAAAGATCCCCTCTAAGTTAACACCACACCAAAAGACACTAGCCCAAACTGATTCAAACTAGTCACATCGCCAACTACTTACGGAAGATCAAGAAACGTGGATGTAGGCTGGGAAGATACAGCCTGCCGAAGAGGGAGATGCGGAGGCATGGGCAAATGATAAAGACCAGCTTCACTGGTGAGGACACGGAGCATCTTGCTGAGGTTACAAGGCCCTACAGTCACTGATGGCAACGAACAGTGCCTATACATCTATATTGATAATGAAATGTTAATGCCAGCTGCTCGGCTCTTGCTGCAAGACTATGCCTTGACTCTTGTTAGACGGGCTGGTGAAGTGTGAAAAAATATGTATGTTAATGGATTCTATGTATAATAACTCTTTACATTATCGAGACGATCTACTGTTCAAGCTTTGTTAACCGACCATCGGCTTCTGCCCTCGTCCAGTGGACCGAGGATGTTCCCTAATCCTAGTCCGAGTAATCCGAGCTAGATTCTTCGAGAACAGGCAATCTGGCCATGTGTTCAAAAAACAAAACTGAAGCAGAGAGTTATGTTATATTATTGTTTAACGTAGGAAACATCTTCTGAGAAAAAATAGTTCCCTAACAGTTCCTTTCTCTAGGGTGTCATGTTGACCATGTATGCCGAGGATTGTATAACCTCGGGGTAGAAGCCCCTTGCCTAGGTTTCTAAGAACCAAATATCTCACTTCCATCATGGTCGGACCAAGTATGTTCTTAAGAAATGCTAGCTTTTGGCTTAACCCATCTGAACCACCAGTGGTACTAACCTGGGATAAACGGAGCGAGAGTAACAAATCACAAATGGAGCTCCCAGGTAGTGTTGGCGAGGAGCCAGCCGAATTGTTTTGGGATCTGAGTCCTCGGCCCCTTCAGAGGGGCCCCACTTCTTGATCTCTTATTATAGAGGTTATGGACCAGGTGGGAGAAGAGGGAGCGGGACTCTGGCATCGACTCTTGCTGATCACGCCTCATCTCTTGATGGAGGAAAGCGATAGCAGAGCTCTGATATTCGGGCAATTTACAAGAAATCTCGGTGCGGGAAAACCGCACCATGAGGATTTTCATCATTGACTGATGCTTCCCATTGATCCGTGTCGACCACACCACGGACCTGTATGGGCCACCAATGTCGGTATTAAAACTGTCAGGATCTCGGGTAGGGGTCCCAAGTTGTGGATCTCGGACGATGGTGAAAAGGAGACAAAGGCACGACATTTACCTAGGTCGGGCACATTTAGAAGAGGTAAAACCCTAGTCCTGCTGATTTATTGATGATGGAGATGGAGTATAGGTTGATCAACTCGAGATCGTATGTTGTGTTCTAAACCCCTAAGGCTAGTAATGGTGACTCTGTATTATAGACTAAACCCTCCGGTATATAGGGCCACCAGGGGTATCTAGGGGTTACACATGATGGTTGCCGACTAGGGATAATCATGCCGATAGGTGAAGTAGTCCTTGAAGTACACACCAAGTCTACAGCTGGAGTCGTCTTGGTAACTACTGAGTTCGAGGTTCCGGAAGTCCTTTCCTATGAGATCAGTGGGCCATAAGCTCGGCCCATGGACTGTGGGGCCAACTAGGTTGGTACCCTTAGTCCAGGATACCGTCATTAGAGTTTAAGCTTCTGTCACTCTCTCAAATCCATCATTATTATTACTCTACAATGCCGTCCCTAGGCCCAAATATGCATGCTGAAGTGCATGTAGGCGATGTTCACACGACACCACTAAGGAAAAGAACAACATACAGCATCAAAATATTGAACGAATACCAACTTCACTTGATAACTATATAAACAAGACTTCTCCCATGTCCTTAAGGAACAAATGAAACTACTCACGAATCATATTCAAGTTCAAGATCAGAGGAGTATAATATATGATAAAGGATCTAAATATATAATCTTCCACCTAATAAACCACTAGCATCAACTAGAAGATATACTCTGTAGGACCGAAAGTATGTCTAGACGGGGGGGTGATAGACTACATGACCAAATAAAAATCTACCTTTTCCCAATTTAGTTGTGGGCAGATTTTGCATATGACAAGTCAAGCAATCAACCTACACATGCAATTCTAAGAATATAGCAGCGGAATGTAAAGCATTGCATATTGAAGGAAAGGGAAGGGTTTGGAGAAGGCAAATGAATGGAGACACTGAGATTTTGGAGATGGTTTTTCGATAGGTGGTGCTACCGTTACGTCCACGTTGATGGAGACTTCAACCAACAAAGGGTAACGCGCGCACGAGTCCGGAGGGGCTCCACCCACGAAGGGTCCACGAAGAAGCAACCTTGTCTATCCACCATGGCCATCGCCCATGAAGGACTTGCCTCACTCGGGTAGATCTTCATGAAGTGAGGCGATCTCCTTGCCCTTTACAAACTTCTTGGTCAACTCCACTCATGTCGGAGGCTCCCAAGCGAAACCTAACCAATCCAGGAGGACACCACTCTTCAAAGGTAATAAACGGTGTGTTGATGATGAACTCCTTGCTCTTGTGCTTCACTGAGTTCCCAACACTCCAACTCTCTCTCCAGATTTGGCCTGTGGAAGAGGGATTTGAGTGGAAAGCAACTTGGGGAGGCTGGAAATCAAGGTTCAAATGGTTGGAATGGATCTGTTGATCTCAACACATGAGTAGGTGGTTCTTTCTCAGAAAATGGATGGTGGAAGTGTAGGCACTTTCTGATGCTCTCTCACTAATGGAGAAGGGGTGTGGAGGGGTTATATATAGCCTCCACACAAACCCAACCGTACACACTTTTGACATCTCGGTGGCACCGATTAGTTAAACCTCGGTGGACCGATCTGTTCAAAAAATATGAATGTTAGGATTCTCGGGGACCGATAGGAAACAAATCGGTGGGAACGATGTGCTAGGCTTATGGAAAAACCTCATCGGTGGCACCTGATTGCATCAACTCGGTGAGACCAAAGTGAGCAATAAGGCAACAGAGAGTTGGCAACATCTCGGTGAGGACCAAAATAATGGCAAACAAGTAACAAAGAGTTGGCAAGTCCATCTCGGTGAGACAGAAGATCCATATCGGTGTGACCGAACTGTTAGGGTTTTGGCTGTGGCATATGTCAGATGAACTCGGTGGCTCCTAATAGAAAGTATCGATGGGGCCGAGTTGGAGTTTAGGGTTTTGACATATTGGGATAGAGAGAAGTGGCTGAGGGTTTTGGAGGATATCACTAAACACTTTGAGCAAGTAGACCATAAGCAACACCTCATCCCCTTTAATAGTATTGGGTTTCTATGGACTCAATGTGATCTTGGATCACTTAAACACAGATGAAGAGTCTTGAGCTTTTGACAATCCTTGTCCTTAAGCATTTTGAGGGGGTCACTACTCTAATGTATGCCATGCCAATCATTGAACATCTTAAAATATTTACTTGATGGGGACATTGTTCAATGCAACATATATGTTGTATGAATTACCAAAACCACCCGGGGATTAGTTGCACTTTCAATCTCCCCCTTTTTGTTAATTGATGACAACATATATGTAACCCCAAAATTACCACCAAAATACATTATTTAAGTAAAATTTGGCCAGAAATAAAATTTTGAATTATATTAAATCCTTTTATATTTAAGTATTTCGGACGTTTCGTTTTCCAAAATTCTTCCCTCCATATAGAAATTTTGGTAATATATTGTGGTTTTGGTAGTTTTCTCAAAACATTCATTTATAGTTTAATAACAATAGGAATTTTTTTTAATAAAAAATTACCCAAAACAATTCTTTAAACAGGCATTTTAATTCATTAAAGTTTGTGTTTGCACTACAACCATTTTAAATAAATTTTTTTATATTCCACAAAAATTATGGGAGGCATGTGATGCCTATATACACTTTTATGCAAAACCCACACTTGGTTTTTGGAAATTTTGACGTGAACCATCCACTTTCAATATGTCAGAATTCTAGGTTACAACGCAACCCAATTTTCTTACTCCAAAAATTCTGAGACTTTCCCATCTTGTAGTACTTCCTACCATACCCTTAACTCTAGGTGCTCAGCCCTACAGAATTTGTAAAGCCACAAATATACTCTTGACGTTTCTGTCCAGAACTGAAAACCTCAAACTTGCACTAGCAAGTTTTGCATTTTGCCCCACCAATCATACCATCATACATATCATCAAAGAGACATCACCCTGCCAATTTCAATTCCAGAAAGAATTCCTAGGTGGCCCTGCATTTCATCGAGCACACTGTGTGCATGGCAGGAATTTGGCAAGGTTTTGAACTGAATGTGACAGTAGTTCCTTGGCCAAATCAGCATGTCCCTAATCTCTAGCAACATCTAGCACCACTCTGAAAATTTCATCTAGAAAACCTCCAAAACCCTCCTGCATTTCATTAAAAAGTCATGCGCGTGCCCAGAGCACGCGTTATCGCACTACCGACACCTGAGCTCCTGCCACTTCCCCACAGCCGTCTCCTGCTCGTTCTAATCCACTTTGAGCTTCTCCAGGAAGCCCCGCACAATGCCGACACCCACCCTAGCCTCTAGCGCCGACTACCACATCCTCATCGGCCTCAACCACCGTAGTAAAGACCATCACCGTAATCCACTCGGGGACAGACAGACCAGGCCACCTGGTGCCTCCGAGCTTATATCCGTGGGTATTACTGCCCCATCGACCTTCTACCGGCCTCGCTGACCTCGCCACCACCCACAAACACGTACCGGCGTAGTAGTAATGGGCCGCCCGCCGTCGTGCCTTCTCGGGAAGCCACGGGCACGGCCACCCCATGCTATAAGCTGCCCCGAGCGCATCTGGATCATCATCATCACTCTCCCCTCCCCTACTAACTCCGCCGGAGCGCCCAAGAGGCCCGGACGAGACTATCTTCTCTGTCTCCGGGACCACGGCCGCCGGCCCTGTCTCGTTGATTCCAGCACCCCCAAAGTTTCCTCCTCTTCAATATCTTCTCCAGTAGGCTCCCTCCGATCCCAAGAATCGATCCCACCTTCAATTCCACCAGAGCAAGCTCCTGAACGAATCCCTCTTCCGCCTCCACCGGAGCTCTTCGGGGATTGTCGTCGCCGGCGACTCCTCCACGCCGGAGGACAAGAGGGTCCAGACGACAACCTTGGCACCCTGAGCAAGACGGTGGCCCAGCTCCACGTGGTGGTTGCAGCCGTTCGCCGGTGGAGCATCACCAGAGCCCGCTCCGTTCGGCCAGAGGAAGGAGGCAGGGTTAGACCATGATCAAAACTGACCAGTGGGCCAGGTGGGGCCCACGGTCAGTGACCCATAACCCGATGGCGTGGATAAGGGAGACGGGTTGCGTGGGAGTTGCTTTACCTGAGGGAAAGACGTATTGGTTTCCTTGAATCGGCTTCGACATACAACCCTCCCGCCGCGGGCGAGTGATTGGGCTCAGCCCAGTGGCATCGTCCATCGAAATCACGCTCAGGGCGTCCCTCTTGCTCCTTTTCCTTTCTTTTTCAGGAGTCTTTCACTACTGGAATTAGTTCTTTGTCGTCCGCCATGGCGGAGGCAAAGGCATGGATCACGACGGCAAACATCTTGCCGTCGCTAGCGGACGGCAAACTGCCGGAGAAAGCATGCCCCCAGCAAAGGCCTTCTTTGCCGTCGCTTCTTAGAAACGGACGGCACAAGGATACGCCGTCCGCCATCTGAGGCCAGCAGACGGCAAAGAAAGATGCCGCAGTGCGGGTGTGGCGTCAGAGACCGTTAGGGGGTTAACGGTGCTCTTGCCGTCTGCAGCGGACGGCAAGAGCCCGCTAGGCAGCACTGGGAAGCTGCCACAGTGTCCAGATATGCCGTCCGCAGCAGACGGCAAAGAGGTTGAATCATTGCTGTCTGTGGCAGACGGCATAGATGGTCACTTTGCCGTCCGCCAGCAGACGGCAAAATGACAAATAGGCAGCCAGTGTCCCAGTTTGCACAGGTGACTGCCACGTGTTCTCTTGCCATCTGCTAGCGGACGGCAAGAGGCTATATATCCCCTGTTTTTATTTAAATCCCATTAATTAGACATGGTTTCAAACACAGTATACAGCATACATATCCAACATATCCAACAGCATGTCCAACAACTATTATCCAATCCAAAACATGTTCAACAAGCACATCCAATTACAAACCAGAAAAGTTCAAAAAATCCAAAGACAACATATCAAAAGTCTACAACAGGAACACCCAAAAAGTACCAGAACCAACTTAAAATCTCCAATGAAAAGTAATAAACTAAACAGAACTCAGAAAAAAAGCCTACAACATAAATAGAAACAGATCAAACAAGAAAAATACAACAAGAGAAGCTCCAAAAGCAACAAGATGAAAAGTAGAAAGACAATGAATCCAAGCTTCCATGTAAAGCAAATTGAAACAAAGGGAAGAGAGAAAGGGAAAGAGCGAAAGACTAGTTAAAGAAGAAGAAGAAGAAGAAGACTAGTTAGAAGAAGAAGAAGAAGAGAAGAAGACTAGTTAGTATAAGAAGAAGAAGAAGAGAGACTAGTATAGAAGAAGAAGAAGAAGACTAGTAGAAGAAAAAGAAAGATAAGAAGACGAAGAAGAAGAAGAAGAAAGAAGAAGAAGAAGAGAAGAAGGAAGAAGAAGAAGAAGAAGAAGAAGATTTTTTTTCTTCTCTTCTTTTTCTCCTCTCCTCTTCTTTAGCTTCTTATTCTTCTTCTTCTAAAAGGTAGGTAAAAATGTCATTTATTGCTAAGCTAGGAAAAATGCTAGTGTAGGTCATTTTAGAGCTAAGGTAGGTAATAGGTCATTTTGGAGCTTAGTAAGGTTATTATGTCATTTTTATCTAACTGTAGGTAATTATGCCATTTAGGAGGAAAATAAGCTAAGTATCCAGCCAACGAATAGCGCATTACGCCGGCAAAGTTCATGCATCGAGTACATGTACCAGGCACGCATTCTGAAGTTCTGTTTGCTAAAGGCGTCGTATGTTGGAACCCATTATCCCAAGTTCTTGCATTCGTCCTAAGCGGCCTGCATGTACACATTCATATTCTTCCCCGGATAGTTGGGCCCGGAATTATCAACGTCAGGAAAATATTCTGTTCGTTGCATAATCTGCCCAGGGGGAAGATTGAGTGGAATGACAAACACGGGCCAACAGTCATATGGGGGCTGCGCATCTGACCACAAAACACATGAACATCTTGTGCTGACGGCGACTCAAGGATGCTTGGATCTGCCATTTTTTCCTTATGTAATGCATCGAAGCGCTTCACGCTTCACCATCCGATGTGTTGCACCATTCATCACATTCCATCTGATCTAGTTCGGTTCTTTTGCCCGTTTTGTGCCATGCCATCGGTCTGGTCGTCTCTTGACCATGAAAAGACGTTGAAGTCTTGGTACGATTGGCATATACCGAAGAACATTAAGAGTATTTTGGTTCTGCGTCTTCTCACCCATACCGTTGTCTACCACAACATACTGGAAGATTGCAAATGGGACAATAGTTCAAGTCCTCATACTGAAGCCTAAAAGACACAACCTGTCTCACAGGCATGTATTTCTCATAGGGCATCTTAAGAGCACGGGGGGATTTTGTCTGACTGGTACAGGTTTGGAGGTAGCACATGGCCTTGGGTAGAAATCGTCCGAAAGGTCATCATCGCTCGTAGCATTCTCTGCCCAGTTGAATTGAGCCTTCTCAAAGCCATTATTGTGAGATGGCATCCAGCTGACAAAGCCAGTGTGCTCGTGGAGAGGACGTTTTGAGGACTCCAACATTTCAGTGAAGGCCTTGCAGATTCCTCCATCTCCTTGTCCGAGTCCGAGCATCGTCAAAGTCTTGCACCGTCTGCGGGTCCGGTACCATGCTCGTCGGTGCGACGACGAACCTCGGCTCTGGCACGTTGGGCAGACTCACCATGTAATGTCCATACCATGTAACCAGGCGTAAAACCCAAACTTCTGCAGGTCTTTACTCATTCAAAGCTCGTTCCCTCTCTGTTATAGTGTCGCAACGGGCACACTGGGCACCAGCTAAATTCATGGCATTAAATGCGGCTTCAACAAACCCCTTGGTTTTTGTTAACCATTCCTCGGTCCAAAACTTTCTGACAAGTGTAACCGGTTGTACATCATGCACGATCACTCATATGACTTCCTCTAGACACACAAGAAATATATAACATAATTAAGCCAAACCATATCCATCAGTTAATGGAGTTGTCAGTTTTATTACGTCCATGGCAACCTACATGCTAATAGGTAAAGATAGGTCATAATCCCACCCGAGTATGTGTAGATCGGGTTCGTTTCCCAGCTATTGCTCCGGATCCGACGCAAAATTTCGGCAGCACCTCCCCGCTGTTCTCCTGATACACGTCTCGGCAATAAGCAGAGAGAATGTGTACACCGGAGAACAACAGGGAGGCACTGATGAAATCTTGCATCGCATCCGGAGCTGAGCATATGGGAAAACGAACCCAATCTTACACCTACTCGGGCTTTGTCATGGAAAACGTTGGACAATTCGAAAGAATCACGATTATAAATATGCAAATGCATGCATATTATAGATGTAACCCTTTCGAACAGGAGACACATAGTGGTACGATACTGATGATTGACACTCATAGCTAGCAAGTTCATCGGCACGAAGACCGGAACAGGGCGGGTTAGGGGTCCTTGGCGTCGATGGAACCCTAATAGCAAGTTCATCGGTGCGAGATAAATGTGGCACTCGGCGTTGAACACTAGATCCACATTCCAAAGTGAAGCCGGAGCCCGGCGTCCCGCAACAATAGTTCTGGTGCCGATGACGGTCGAACACCATCGCGAATTGTCTGGCAGCCTCTGCGATGAGGATTAAAGAGCCAAGTTTGAAATTTCAAACAACCAAACCGACTGAGTCAGTTGGGTGTTTCAAGTTTCAACATTGCTTTTAATCGTCATGCGCAGAGACTGCCAGGCAAATTCGCGATGGTGTTTGACCGCATCGAAGCCGAGAACAGTTGCTTGGGAGCCGGACGTCGGCGTCACTTGTGGGACATGCATGTAGTGTTCGAGACACAACGGGCCACATGTATTCGCACCGACGATACTTGCTATTTAGGGTTCCATCGACACGAGGAAACCCCTAACCCAACTCGTCCCCGGGTGCCCTCTTTTTTCCGTTCCTTTGCTATTCTTGTGTTTATTCTATTCTTAATTGCGTCTTATTATTCTTATTCTGACTGCTGTCTTATGTCGTGATTCTTCTTCTGATTGCGTATATTCTTCTTCGTAGTTTTAGGCTTATTCTTATTCTTGTTTGCTTCTTGTCTTCTTCTTCTTCTTCTTCTTCTTCTTCTTCTTCTTCATTTTCTTCTAGGTTAGCTCCATTTTACTTAAGTATGCTTACTTCTTATAGTCTTGTTCTTCTTCTTCATTTTATTCTTCTTCTTCTAACATCTTGTTTATCATTTTGCAGATTTGATTTAATTCACGGAAGCTTGCATGGATGGAGTGCTTCTTTTCCATCTGTGCTTTTATTTTGTATCAATGAACTTGCATGGTTGGAACTTGTTATATGGATGGATGGATAACGGTGTTGGATGAACAATGTGAAACTTTTGTAATATGTAAGGATGGAACTATATATGTGTTGGTTATGTATGTATATATGATGAAACTAGTGTGTTGGATATGCTTGTTGTGTATATATGTATATCTGCGAATTGCTGTCAAATTGAATGAATTAAATTAAAAACAGGGCTGTACAGGCTCTTTGCCGTCAACTAGCTGACGGCAAACATGCCACGTGGGAGCTACCTGTGATTCCTGGGACTGGCATGTTTGAGCACTTTGCCGTCTGCCAGCGGACGGCAAAGACGTTAGCCTCTTTGTCGTCCGCTGGTTGACGACAAAGCACGCCATTAACCCCTAACGGCCCTCACCCCACCTCACTGCCGTCCACGATCTTTGTCGTCTGCTGGCCACCAGAGGCGGACGGCACAATCCTTTGCCGTCCGTTTCTAGGAAGCGGACGACAAAGAAGGCCTTTGCTGGCACGTGTTCATTTGGACATTTTGTCGTCTGCTGGCGGACGGCAAAGAGGTTTGCCGTCCATGATCTATGCATTTGCCGTCCGCCGTGGCGGACGGCAAAGAAGCTGATTCCAGTAGTGAAAGGTATATGTGATATACATGTTATTGATGTGTACCTTACTAATGCTCGCAGTAGTGCCTGGGTATTTGATATTGGTTATGTTGCTAATATTTGCAACTCGAAACAAGGCCTACGGATTAAGCGAAGATTGGCTAAGGACGAGGTGACGATGCATGTGGGAAATGGTTCCAAAGTCGATGTGATCGCCGTCGGCACGCTACCTCTACATCTACCTTCGGGATTAGTTTTAGACCTGAATAATTGTTATTTGGTGCCAGCGTTAAGCATGAACATTATATCTGGATCTTGTTTAATGCGAGACGGTTATTCATTTAAATCTGAGAATAATGGTTGTTCTATTTATATGAGTAATATCTTTTATGGTCATGCACCCTTGAAGAGTGGTCTATTTTTGTTGAATCTCGATAGTAGTGATACACATATTCATAATATTGAAACCAAAAGATGCAGAGTTGATAATGATAGTGCAACTTATTTATGGCACTGCCGTTTGGGTCATATTGGTGTAAAGCGCATGAAGAAACTCCATACTGATGGACTTTTGGAATCACTTGATTATGAGTCACTTGGTACTTGCCAACCATGCCTCATGGGCAAGATGACTAAAACTCCTTTCTCCGGAACAATGGAGCGAGCAACAGATTTATTGGAAATAATACATACTGATGTATGCGGTCCGATGAATATTGAGGCTCGTGGCGGGTATCGTTATTTTCTGACCTTCACAGATGATTTGAGCAGATATGGGTATATCTACTTGATGAAACATAAGTCTGAAACATTTGAAAAGTTCAAAGAATTTCAGAGTGAAGTGGAAAATCATCG